>LDEE01000010.1:831436-970660 GCA_001021365.1 Stachybotrys chartarum
GAGGTAGGCGGCCATGAGGAGCAGGCGGGCGACGGTGGGTAAGAGAGCTGTGAGTTCGGCCGAAGAAACCGGTGCCTTGGCCGCAGCAGCAGCAGCATCCGTCTTCCGCTCCGGCCGCACCGACACAATACTCGGGTTCAGCAGCGACTCGTCCTGGAAATGCGACCTCGCTGCGATGAGCAGCTTGGAGAACTCCTTGGCGGTGTGCGTGCCCGCCAGCACGGGCGCCGTGAAGCGCGGCCACAGGGCGTGGCAGCTGTGCCGGAACGAGGGCAGCGTGCGGGACGCGGACCGGATGAAGGCGTCGTGGACGGCGGCGCAGAAGCGCGTCCACAGGTCGCACGTCTCCTTCTGCGATGTGCCGGCGAGGGGCGGCGGCGGGGTTTGCGCGAGGATCTGGACAAACTCGTGCTTCGTATAGGGCAGGAAGTGGATGTGAGGCGTTGCGGTGACGCGGAGGAAGCCGGCGGGGGGTGTGGTGACAATGAAGACGCATGTGAGGCAGGGTATCTATCAAGCCAGAATAGTCAGAGATCCAACGTCCCACGTAGCATATTGTAAGCTGACTGGAGGAGAGTAAGCGGAATACGCACAATCTCTGACAGACGAGCCAAAGCCGGCAGAAGCGTCGGCGGCGCATCCCTCTGCCTATCAATGGCATCCAGCACCAGCACAAAGCGCCACCCAGCATCCTCCCTCACTGGGTATTTCAGCATCTTGGTCAACTCGACCGTCAGCTGCGCCAGCGTCTCGCAGCGGCGCGGCGTCTCCGGCCACCGCAGCGCATCGGCCACCTCGCCCACGACCCGCTCGAACAGGTGCCGGCCGGTGATGCACTGCGCGGCATTGACGAGGGCGTAGCCCAGGCCGCCGGGCCCGTCGCCGTCGTGCCGCTGCGACAGGCGGGGGAGCAGCGCGGAGACGATGCTGGACTTGCCAGTGGCTTCGGTGCCGTGGACGACGACGTTGCGGCAGGGGACTGCGTCGGGCTAAGGCGGGAGGGATTCGGTGAGCTGAAGCANGGACGTTACCTGGAGGAGGGTGGCCAGGGAGCGGATCTGGCGCTGCCGGCCGGGGAAGGATTGCAGGAGAGGCGTGAGGAGAAGCTCGTCGGGTAGCTTGAACAGGGACGCCATGGTTTGTCGGTGTTGTTGAGGGGGGAAGACAGAGGCTGTGCTCTATCAATGGCCGGCGTTGGCCGTTGACGCTGTCCTGGAGGTTCGTTCTGGGAGACGCGTTTGGCGCGTCAGTGCTCTATCGGAGATAAGCCGTTTCGGCCTTAACGTCCACGCCCAGGCATAAGCTCCCTGAGCCATGCAAAACCCTTGATCACATCATGGAGGACTTTGCTGTATAGTTACGAATTGTTGATATAGGTAGATACTTGTAAGGAGGAAACCTCCGATTGGAGGTGCTGCATTTGGACGTCTCGTTCTTAAGGTATTGCAAGAATAGGGGAAATAGGGGCTTCTGCAAGCTGTTTTGGCTCGACCAAGATCAAGGCCGTCTATCTGGTATATCTATTCATTCAAGTAAGTCATCAATGCTGCTATGCAAACGCCCCATCCCATGCTAGAATATGGCGTTGATGCTAAGCTGCAACTTCTCCTTCACGCCGTCCACCTCCTGCCACCAGTGGCGAAACTCCCGCACTCGCCCGTAAAGATCCCAAACCAGCTCCATCGTGTTCCACGCAGGGCTCCTGATTCCCTGGCTGGACTGCGTCGACGGCACGCCTCGGCCCTTCCCGGGCATCGGTATGGTAATCAGGCCGTCCGCCAGGATCCAGTTCCTGCGTACGTCGTCCGTCATGTTCTTCGCAAAGCCTTCTACTCGGGCGGACAATTGTGTTGCAGCTGCCGGGAGAGTCGGCAGGCCTGCAAAAAGCAGTGCAGGATCGACTACACCGTTGTTGTCTTCCATTAAGCTCCTTAAGTCCTCCTCCGCTCTGGTCGAAAATGCATACAGAAATCGGAAATATTGATGCACTTCGGACCAAGCGGGCGGCGTTGGGCGGGCCATAGACAAGACACGTATTGATGGCCGTAGCAGGTTGACAACAGCAAGGAGCTGTCTGATGACGTGCAGATGAGCTTGCGATATGCCACGCAGGCTATCACGAATCTTTGCCATGGCCCGCAGGATCGCTGTCAGGACGACCCTCACTTTCGGCAGGTCGTTGTCCACAAGCTCATGGGCAACCACATGTTTGTGCAGCAAGCGCCATAACGCTTCCACGTAGATGTCGAGCAGCGGGAACGCCAAGTCCTCGACGACTGTGGCTTGTATTATAGCAGGGAACATCTCCCCAAGCACAAAGTCCAGCACATGTACGTCCTTCATCCCTCTCTGCAGCATCTGCGCTTCGTTACCAAGGTTGTCGCTCGTAATGCACCTCTTGGCACTGGCAAACAGGAAGAAGAATAACTGTTGGGCGGCTCTGGCATCTCCTTCTCCTACTCGGATGCCGTATGCAGTCATGCCAGCCACTTGAAGCTGTGGATCCTGTGCCGGAGGGGAATAGTCCTTGCTGATCTGAAAGAAGAAGTCGTCCACCGGGCACACATCTGAACCATGTGTTCGGATCAAGGAGACAACGTCTCTCACAAAAACAATGTACGCGTGATGATCTACAGGCCGGTTTGCCAGATCCTTCAAGTCGGCTTTCATCTGCTCCATGACAAGTCTCAACACTTTTGCATAATCGAACAACAGCACGGCCTTGACAGAGGGCCCAGCATCGCGGAGTGTCGACCGGATACTTGTGACGGCGTAGTAGAAGAGGTATCGATTCGCGTTGTAGTCGGGCTGTATCGTCAGCTTCGTTATGTCCTCCGGGATGAACTTTTCTTCGCGACGCTTCAGTTGCTCTGCGAATTGCTGCTCGTACCGTACGCAGTCTCGTGGCCTAACGATGGAAGTGGCCCAAATCTCCAGAGAGGTGAAACCAGCATCGGAAAAGTCTTCGACACCGTTCTTCAGGAGATTTGCCACAAACAAGACAAGGTACGGATGCCGTTCCATGATCGCCTTCATTGAGCCCCCTTCGAAGAGTCCATATTTTCCGGGTTTGAACATGTCAGCAAGCCGAATGATACCCCTGTCGATGAGCTTTGCACAGAATTTGGCAGACAGCTCGACGACCATGTCCATACAGCAAGACTTGTGCACGTTGTCGCTGGTTGAAGGCTGAGGCTCGCGGTGTATCGACATGACTTTGCGCGCCATTCCAAAAAAGTCCCTGGCAATCGCAGAGTTGAAGGTCAATACGGCTCCGTCGACTTGTGTCGAACTCAAGATCTGGCTTTCGCTCTGTTGACTTTCTTCGTCCTGCACTTTATCGATCTTATCAGACAGCAGATCCAAGGTACGCAAAGCTTCTTCCAGCAGACTCCAGGAGAGATCTGGTGGCAACGATGAGAACCTCTGGAATACTTGCTGCAGTTGGGGTACGTTCAAAGCCAGGGCCGCCGTCTCCAGATCCGGAGCATTTCTCAAGACTGCGCAAGAAGATGCCAAGGAGAGGTATAGTACGTCCTGAACAGCCGCCTTATTCCGCAATTCCATCGTGTTGATGAAAGCCGAGTCTATCGTTTGAACAACGTCTTTCGGTAGACTAAGCAGTTGTTGTTGAATGTCGCGCGCCACCGAGTCAAATTGCTCCATCGTCTGCTGGAAAAAGGCGTCCCTCCACTGAGCAAAAGCACGGAACGATGTTGCAGCCTCTCCGCTGGCGACCACGAACTGCGCCAGTTGCTTCCACGCTCGAAGGTTGATCAGGCAAGCTTCCTTGTGGGAACTGGCCGGGATCACAAGTCTTTCGATCAGCTGTAGTCCTGGGCGGTGTTCAGGGGGTGCGGCCCAGAATAGTGTACATAGCAGATCGTGGTGGTTTCTCAGCGCCGCCAGGTCGCGCTCGTGAACGTTCTGCTCTTTCAGATACTGCCGATTGTGATTCGGCGTCGTGCGAGCAACCAGGTTCCGTATATCTTTAATTGACCCTGTTTCCTTGAGTTTCCGAATGCTCAGTGCTAGCAACTTGAGGAACACGTGGAAGCACCTGTCCTCTGGTTCGAGGTCCAGCTTCGGAAGGCGGGCCAGTTCATCCAAGAATCGAGGTGAATTGTGCACCTCTTCGTTTCGTAAATGTGAGAGGTTTTGAGAGCCGAAAAAATCAAAAATGACACCAATGACGGGCGCAGATTTCCTCCAGCCCCATTGTTGAACCAGGAAGTGGCATCGCCTAATCAAGGCCCGGCAGTAGTTGTTGAAGCTGGGAGACTGTCGCGGGTTCTCTTGATATAGTTGAAAGACCCTTTTGAGCATCCGCTGAGGCAACGCCCAGCCGTCTGTAGCTACATCGAATCGTCGGCCGGAAATCACCACCCCAACGTCGTTGAATTCGACGATAGGGAGGAGAAGAAACATTTGTTCCCACTCACTCTCCAACTGGGCTGCCTCGGCAGACAGCACCGGCCCGGAAGATGGCATCGCAATTTCCCAGAAAGAAGTTCGAGGAATCGATGCATGATCCATGACTTTCATGAGAACGACCCATGAGTGGATTTCGGGGCTGTCTTGCCTCAGGCCACGCTCACAAAAGCTAGGCTTTCTTGATTCTCCGTAGACTGACCGCAGGGAAGACATACCAAGCTTTCTCAGGACTGAGGCTGCTGTCTTTGCAACCTTTTTTGTCAAGTCTTCCATCTGAAATTGCTCGTTCATAAGACTTGGATGTTTGCGACAAATCTGAAGTAGCAGCAACACTATCAGAAGAAGTCGATCGTAGACTCTCATGATTGCCTCGTACAGCACGCGTAAAGGGCCGTTGTCTTCGCCGACACACGCAGCCGTTCGATCGTCAAAACTCTTGAGACACTCATGCATCCGCGCAATGAATAGGTTGACGTCTGTTTCGTCGGCAAAGGATAAAGAGTCCTTGATATACTTCATCACGAAAGTCGACGCAGCCACCGCACAAGTGGGATCAAACCGCAGCGGCTCAGCTCGGTACCCCTCAATCTGTTCCGCTACAAAGTCCAACACAATCCCGAGCTCAGAGGAAACTTGGTCAGTCCAGCTATCCCATCGCAGAGTCTTTTCGCCAAGATTGAAGGACATACGAGGCCGCGCCGTCATCAGGTTTTGCTCATGGAACGCCACGATAGCTTCGATGACCCCACTTCCGATGAGCGTCGACTCGTGAAAGTAAACGTGTGAGTGCAAGGGAAAGACCTCGAAATGATGGGTATAATACGTGCCGTACGGACCCAGGCCTAGCAGCTTCCCCGTCTTGGGTTGCTCCAAGCTCCTATCCGCTGCAGGTGGGTTCTGGATGGGCAAAGGATCGTTTGCATAGGCGTATTCTGGTGCCTCGAGGTCAATCCGCTCTGGCCTGCCCTTCTTTCGTCGACGGACTTTGGACACGTCCGATCGATCCTCTTTGGTTGTGGGCGGTTTCTCTATGGTAGGGAGATGGCTAGAGAATCGATTTGGAGTGGCTTCAGTTGGAGCAATGGAGCCAGCGTAGGTCGAGGACTGGTGCTTTTTCCGATACATGCGATCAAGGAACCTTTTGCCTGACTGAAACCCAAAAGATGTAGCTGATTCTGTTTCTTCCATTTCCAGCTGGGCTGGTCTCACGGATCCAGAATGTGAGCGTTGCATATCAGCCTTTGTTCTCTTGGTAGGTGACTGATTCATCGGTACATCATGTTCCTTAGGCGTGAAGCTGATCGAGCCCTTGGAGTTGACTTGCTTCACAAGTCTTCGCGATGGCTCGGTAGAAGCTGGCTTGGGCTTGGGTCCGACATTCCCAGAGACTTGGGACAGTGTTCTTTTGTTCTGACCAGGTGCCGGTCGTTTGCCAATGGCTGAGGAGACCGCAGGCCGCTGCTTGATCGAGCCTGCTTTCCATTCATTCAAAACCGACATGGCATCGATATGATCACTCCGGGTAGCGAGCTGGATGCTTTTCTGACTTGCACGAGCTCGACCTCGCCCAGACCGTTGCTTAGCGGTGCGAGCGGCAATCTTGAGGAAGCGTGGAGCCTCTTTATCGATGACATCCAGTATACTAAGGCGAGGCGGCGATGAGACACGATTCCGAAGGGGGCGGGCAGCTTCCTTCTTCGGGCGGTGCGATCTAGTTTGCCCTACGCCAGTCCGTGGCTCTCGATGGGCTTTGCGGTGCACGGCAGAGGCTGAGCGTCCATCGCTATTCCATATATTTGTGATTCTCGGTTGTTTCGTTACCTTTCGCAATGGTGTTCCAGAGGGTTTATGCGACGTCTTGAGGCGCTTGTGCGCGCTCCGGAAGGACTCTGATAATCTCAGCTGGCGTTTCAAGGCCGGGAGCATATGATCAATAACATCATCCTCCATAACCGAGCCATCATCATCTGAGATTGATTCTGGCTCAACTCCGAGATCGGGAAATGGTTGGAGCGCAAGTTTTGTTTGAACAGGGTACTTGTCCACAGTAGCCACAGGTCCGTCATCCCTCACTTCTTCATCCGAGTCGTCAAACAAGAATTGATTCGCCGTGGAACCTGGCGCGGCTTGTCTTCTTTGCGCAACGCCTCGACGGGGCTCGGGCTCTTGCGAAGGGTCTCGACGTCTGTTGCTGGCATCCTTTCGGGCCTTGTCCTGGGCAGTTTTCTGATCCAACCGAAGCCAAGATGCCGGAAGCACTCCTCTAATACGCCGGCCAACCTTATTGACCAACTCTGAGTCGCTATCGGACTGGCTGCCTCGGCCCAATGTTGCGTCATCGGATTCCGCTCCGTCGTCTGCATCCTGTGCACCAGTGTCGGGATCGCTATCAATTGAATATGGTTGGGCTTGGCGCAAGATGGCAACACTTTCATCAGCCAAGGGCGTCAGCTCAGGCGCAGGGGTGTCCATATCCATCAGACTCGTGGGTACGTCCGCTGTTTTCGAAGGCGAAGCAAACAAGGGATCTGGGGAATCGGATGTTCTTGGCCGTTCTGGTACCTGTTCTGTCGTGTCGGGAGGGTCGCTATCCACCACATATCGTCTGCGCCGCTTTCGTGCTGTCGACGGTGGCGGTGTCGGGCTCTTTCTTTTAAGTTGCTTCATTGGGACGAGCCGAGGGGGCAGGGTCATCAGGTCGTCCAGATCCGGGAGATCGTAGTCATGAAGACTTGTCGTGTCCGTCTCGCCGCGAGAGCTTGTCTGGCTGCTGACTCCTGGTCCTTTAGTTTGAGGTGAGGTTTCTGGTGGTGAAGAGGATAGCACAAGCAAGCCATCAATGCCGCCATCTGATTGTGCCGATCCGCTCGTCTGGCTCTCCTCGGCGATGGGTGGCAGCACAGACTCTTGGCTCTCCTCTTCAAAATTGTGATCTTGTGAAGCAGCCTGACGACGAGACTGAGTTGCTTCTGCAGTCATTCTGAGGGGTTTCAGGCCATGTTTCTTGAAAGTGCTGCTGTAATACGCGTCTTCCAGGAGATATGGGTGTCTCTGAATCGGTTTCCTGGGTCGTAAGGATCGTTCGTGACGAATTGCCGCCTGCCTAGCCTCCTCGTCTGAGTTGTCCTCGATGTGAGGATATGATTCTTCCGGAGGTACGATACTCGGGCCCTTCCCGGAGAGGGCGGATCGGGGCCCAGAGAGTTCGTCATCGCTGGCATTGTTCAAGCTCGAGGATCCGTTCTTCGCCTGGCTTGCAGCTTTGTCTTTAGCATCAGTGCCGACGTCCCTGCCTTGCAACTCAGGGCTTTCGTTTCTCTCCTGGCTGTCATATCGCAGGAGAAGTATATCCTCGACTGGTGGTAGTTCGTGTTCGCTTGGTGGTGAAGACAAGGGTGACGAATCGACGGTAGATGGGGCAGCACTGGGAGCACGGGTCGATGCGGGTGGCTCTTTCGATGGGAATGCCGAAAGACGCGTTCTTTCCAGGTTTGGGGAGCTGGGAATATCCCAAATATCATGAGTCTGCTCTTTTGTTCGATCTATAGAGAGCGCCGTGGCTGGGTCGAGATCCTGGCTGTCGAAGGCTCCATCTTCGTCCTCGGAATCTGGGATTTCTCCCAGTTCCTTCCAGTTCGGCATGGTGTGCCGTCTTCATAATACTGTATGGTGCTCCTTGTGATTCATGACTGGGGTTTGGCCGTGCCAAAATTGTAGCAAGTTGCAGTCGAATTGCAGTGTTCGATGTACGGCAACGGATGGCTTGAAGTGGTTGGCCGGTTGCCGCGCGCCCGCCGTGCAAGTGAACAGACGCGTTCGAGCCAGCGGGACGCGTTGAGTGGGGAAGGGGCGGCTCCAGAGGGTAGGTGTGCTGCAGAAGGCCCGACTCCACTGAGCGTCAACCACAGGTAATCCATGTCAATCTCTTACAACCTCACCTAAAACATCGTTGAATCCAGTAAAACGACGAAGGACGATATCGTAGCCTTCATAATGAGTGGATTTCAAAAGGCTTTGCCGGCTGCCTTGGCCGTGTTTTTTGGCGTCATCTCAGGTTCGTCTTTGAACCTCGTGGGCTCAACAAGACTCTCTCACAAACCTACTGACGTCTCATCTTCCTTTTAGGTGTTTATACCTTTCAGCCAGTGTTTGCACCTGACGCATCTAAGCCTCCGTCGACGTAAGCCTCTTGTTTTTCTTAAGATTTTCTACAAATCTTCATTTCAAGCGTTTGGGACGTAGATTTATGCTCACCCGTTCTCATCAGTACGGCACCATCAGCAGAGCCAAAATCAAGCTCAACTCCTTCCAGATAGGAGTCCTGAATCATTCCGCGGGCGATGTCGCTGTAAGATAGTCATGGTCTTTGGTGCTGTACGGTAATCGGTGGTTCTATCCTTGGTGGAATCTCGGGGCATATATACACGACTGTTTGTCAATCATCTGGACACTAGCATCTACATTATATGAAGGGCGCGGCATCTATGCCCCAAAGAAGTCTGTCCCAGTCCGTTGTCTCCAGGTTTAATCCTCCATCCAGGGCTTGCCACTGTTGTTCTATGTAAGTCATATCCGACGGAGCAAAGGACGACACTATTGGCTGCATGTTTGTGCTAATCGGCAGACCAGACGCCAAGTTGCGGTTCGCAAATGGAGAGTTCGGCGTCACAACAGCCACCTCTTTTTCAGCGTCTGGATGCGTCGCCATATGCTTCTTTACAGTTTGCGACGCCAGATCCAGAAACTTGGAAATTGACGGTGAATCAGGTTGTGCGTTCCTCAAGATCTCCCAGGCGTCTTGCATCTCCTTCTCCCGCATGGGGGTTTGGCTTGCGCTGCCGTCGACACAAAGGTCCAGCACAAGCACTATGGCCGCAAGAAATACACTGCGCTCAACCTGCGGGATCGGCTTCATGTTCTCCTCTCTGATTCTTCTCAGGACCTCGATGATGGTCCGAGCCGACTCAAGACACGCCTTACGAGATGGGGCGAATGTAGGATCAGAGGCGCTCTGAACGAGAAATGGAATGTGGATCTTGCACACATGACGATGCACTACAACGTTTATCGTATATCGTTGCATGGTGATGTGCTGTCGTTTTAGGGTGAAGCTGCCGGGTGCATCCTCGAAGCGGTCCTCGTCAAGTGAAAAGAAGGGCGGCACGGTTCGAAGAAAATATCTCAGCTTCCCATCGAGCTCCAGTATGCAGCTGTATTCGATGGTGTCCGGTGTAGCAAAGGCGAACGAGTTTCGGTCAAGGGGTTCCCGGCATATCTCGGCCAGGCGAATGCGCTGCAGAAGGTACGACATGGTCGTAGGCTCGCTCAGAGGACGATCGATCAGCTCCGTCCCGTCCAGCATGTCCTCGTCGCTTATATTGCATGGCTTTCTAACTGCCATTTGCCCCGGATGAATGATGTAGGCGCCTTCTTGTGGGCCTGAAAATTGAGCATGAGACCTACACACAATTTGTTAGATCGGTCGGCAAGGGCATCGAACAGGCTCGTTACCAGTCCACCACGGCAAGAAACCACCACAACCGCCGACCCACCTCTGCCTTCAGGTTGCTTCGTGAGGCCGTATTCAGATTTGCAGAGTTGTGCATGTAGTCTATGCGGTGTAATCCAAGCTCTCGGCTCATGCCTATGCATTCCAGCGACAGGTGTCGAGTCTGAGCTGTTAAGCCTTGTGTGTTGGCCAGGGTCGCATACGCCAAACACATGGCCTGGAGAGTCTCCAGTGAATACTTCATCGTACGCCTTATCTGATCGACCACGTCAAACATTGACTTTAGCCAGAACGATGGTTGCCGAATGTGTTCGCCGACATTGGCAAACAGGGGTTCCGAATCGTTGGCATGCATTCGCGAATACATGACAGCGGCGCAGATACTCAACATAAGCGCCGCTACCCCCCAGTCTGGTGGTCTGTCAGCCTCCAGGGAGTTGTAGAGCTCGTTGATGCAAAGCATGAGAGAGGGGAGATGCAGGACCGGTATAAATTCTCCGTATCTGTCGCTGTAGCATTCCAGTATGACTTGCGCCTCCTCTCGATGAGGTAGCCGTACTACATTTTTATTCTTGACCATGTTAGCGCAAAATAACAGTCGATTGCAGGAGTGAGTATCAGGCGTAAGCATACTTGGTTGGATATGATACTGATTGGACAAGTCCGGATGTTCAGTCCATCAGAGAGGGAGGATACGCTCTAAATCCCCGAGCTCAGCAAAAAGCTTACGACAGCTTATAATTTGCAGATTACCTTTGGATCAGGAGCAACCCTTGCTTCAAGATTCAGCACGTCAGCCACCAACCGTTGAAGATGGGATGGAACCGATGTTAACGGCGATGAGCCGTGTCTAGGGTAGGAAGGCTTTTTGCCAGCCAATTCTTTGCTGTGCCCGTCCACCAGAGCCTCCAGTCTGCTTAACCTTGATAGGATATCAGAAGCATTTATGTTTATGCCTGATTCATCGGGATTTCTGTCGGGCGTTGAAGTGGGTGGTTGGGTACTCGTTTCATCGGATGATTGACAGGTCACACCTCGAGCTGTACAGTTAGAACAGGGGAACTGACGGCTACACCGCAGCTTGCGGGTCCTGCAGAACCTGCATGATACTGGCCGTTGCCGAGGCTGTTTCCCCATGGCGTAGGATAGCGTGGACAAAACGAGGACCCAAATCGAGTGCTATTGCGATTGATGGTGCAGATGGTGTAAGTGCGATGAGTCGTTGGCAGCGAATCCGCGGAGTCTCCGTCACATTGTACAGACGTAGCTTGGACCAATCAGCACACGTCTGCTTCTTTAATTGGCAGTATCGTCACGCAACCGTTCTTCGTTTCCCGATTCTCATCAATTGGTACAATCAAATGTTGGACTCATTGACTCTTATGCATATTTCATTTTATTTCACTCGACGAAGCTTGCTTGGTGATTGATGCTTGAGTTCACAAATTGGGGTATTGCAGCCAATGTTCCGAGGATATGGTAGAATCACGTGACCTCTCGGCTCCTTTCACCCATCCCCCCTTAGTCATCCGAGCTTGTCTCGCCGGAAACCAGCTGGTGGAATGCAATCATACGACCTGATTCCACTCGCTTCAATTGCCAGAAAACCTCGTCATCGTCCCTCGCACAAACGTCCTGCGGCCACACCAGACCGCGTCAATTGACTCCCTCCCTCCGCTCCGATCTTCGCCGTCCTCGAACCGAAATCATGCTGCGCACCCAGGCGTCCAGTCTGCTGCGCAAGAGCTTGGTGCGCAGTAGCCCGGCTGCCGTCTCCAGAGCGGCTTCTACCCACCCCATCTCCAACCCGACGCTCGCCAACATCGAGAAGCGATGGGAGGGCATGCCTCTCCAGGAGCAGGCTGACCTGTGGATGGCCCTGCGCGACCGTATGAAGGGCAATTGGAACGAGTTGACCCTCCAGGAGAAGAAGGCTGGTGCGTTGATCCCATGTCTGCTGGAAAAAATACCTCCCGTATAGCCAAGCTTGTCACGACGACTGCACTCAGCCACGACGATGCCGCACCAAACGCACAAAACATACAGCTCTTTCTTCAATCCCATTGATGCCGTAGTTTTGAACCACTTTGGTGCCCGCCGTTGCTTGATTGAGTCGTGTCGCCGCCTGCTATGGGATCTCTGCACCAGCACGAACTGACTCGCTTCTTATAGCTTACTGGATTGCCTTCGGCCCTCACGGTCCCCGTGCCACCGACCCTCCCGGCAGTGGTGCTCGCATCGCTTGGGGTGTCTTCATCGGCCTCGGCATCAGCTTCAGCTTGTTTGCCATGACCCGTGCCTTTGCCAACCCTGCACCCCACACAATGACCAGGGAATGGCAGGAGAAGTCCAACGAGTATCTCAAGGTATGCTACGATGCTTCAAGCTCTCGGTCCTCCTGCGAGTTCATGTCTGACACGCTGGATGCAGGAACAAAACGCCGACCCTCTTACCGGTATCTCTTCTGGTCTTGCTCCTCGGGGCATGATTCAGTCTCCTCCCAAGGGCAACTAACTCTACACACGAGACGAGTGTGTAATCCCCTTTGTCTTAGAAGCAGCAGTTGATCGTGGAGGCTTCAATGTGTAAAATGGTCTTTAGAGCAAAAGCACGATGAACTGGCGAGAAGCCTCCAGTGCTAGGTTGGTGTAGATACTGTATCACAACGGCATAACCAAAGTTGTCAATTCACCCCCATCGGTGACAGGAAATCCCAATTCGCCAACCAGTACCCAACATTCATAATTTCATCCCCATCCATTCCAACCCGATAGACGCCTGGACTCCCAATGATCAAACCAATCATCCACCGCTCTGGCCAGCTTCACGTAACGACTCGAAAGTGTGTGGTGGTGCGTGGCGCCCAACCTCCTCCTCCGCCAGTCGTCTGTCAAGCTCGAACCTGCCATCCTTGCCCCAATAAGAAGCCTTTTCCAACCCACGAGCGCACCGTTCTGTGATGAGGACGTATGGCACAGGGGCGTCAAACATGGCTTCTGCCAAAATACGTTCCATCTCCATCTTCAAACCTCGCGCTCCAGTGCCAGACTCGGCAGCTCTCTCGGCAACAGCATGCAGAGCCTTGTCAGTAAAGTACAAACGAGACGGATAAGTCTCAAACATGGCCGTGTACTGTGCCACAAGACTATTGCGAGGCTCCGTCAATATGCGAAAGAGGTCATCTTTAGAAAGAGGACTCAGAGCGCATATGTTGTGAAGTCTCCCGATGAGCTCCGGTATGAAACCGAAGCTCTGAAGATCTGCCGGAGTGGCCAGGTCCAATGGTGTGAACAATGCGGAGTTGGCAGCGTCATAATGCGCAAGATGAGAATACGTTTCCGCAGGAAGTACGTGCTTACTCCCGGAAAGCGTCGTGCGACCCTGTACTTCTCCACCAAAGCCCATAGACGGCTTGGCTACCCGCTTGACAATGGCCTTGTCTAGGCCGACGAAAGCGCCACAAAAGACGAAGAGGATATTCGTCGTGTCGATAGTGTACTGGTCGACCTTGCCCGCCGAGGACATCGATTGTGCTGATGAGGAGGATCCCGAGCTGTTGTAATTCGTTGTGATGGGCGGCGCTGAACGTGATGAACGATTCTCCTTCACGTTGATTGTGACCTTTGTTCCTTCAACAAGCTTTAAGAGTGCCTGCTGAACCCCCTCACCACCAACATCGCGCCCTGTCGTAGACTCTCTGCGGGCTATTTTGTCGAACTCGTCTAAAACTATAATCCCATGCTCGGTAGCATTGATGTCATAATTGGCCTCGATCAAAAGACGCTCAACACAGGTTTCCACGTCCTGCCCGATGTAGCCCGCTTGCGTCAAGGAATTGCAGTCACAAATAGAGAGGGGAACTTGTATCCTTTTGCTCAAAGTCCTAGTAGCAGCTTAGTTTCGGATCGAGCCGATGAGTTAACCCAGCTGCTTACTCCAGTATATATGTCTTTCCCACGCCAGTAGGTCCGATTAGAAGGAGGTTGCTTTTGTCGATCTTGACATGCTCAGCAGCAGCCGGGTCTTCTGGCATATCTAATATGCTTGGAAACTCTCTTTCAAAGTCGTCCATACCGTGAAGTTGTCGGACGGAATCGTTGTGGCCGGGGAACTCGTCTGTTTGTCAACCGTCAGCTCCGTAATCTAGGTATGTGTTCTTGTTGGTCGACCGACCTTCGACAGGATGCGTTTCGCGTCGTCTCTGATGGAGCTCCTTTTCTCGGGTAAATCGTTGTCTCATGACCTTATCTCGCATGTTCCTATCGTCGTGTTCATGTTGACGACGTCTTCGGATGTTCTGGTAATGGTTGAATATGGTCGAGCATATTGTCTTCTTGGCTCGCTCTTGGCCAACGACATAGTCATCGACGCGCTTCTTCAGATCTCGAGGATAGAATTGCGGCACGCCGAAACTGGCTCTATCAAACATCGGACCCCGTCCGGAATCGAGTGATGGGTCATAGCTGCCGGTGAAGCCCGAGTTCAGGTCTGGATTTCGTCGCGAAGCGGCCAGCGGCAGGGTATTCGATAGCCATCGGTGTTGTTGGTGGTGCGGTGATCGGAGCAAAGCAGTGTAGACATGACGCGGGGGCCGGAGGGGCCGAACGAGGACTCTAGGAACAGAGTACATTATCAGAGGCAGAGTCGCTCCTCATGGTATGTATGTTGACCGGCCCGAAACGGCGGGGAGCTGGTGAAGTACAGCTCCGCCAAGCAAGCGCAGGATGCGGGGAAACCCAAGGCACTCAGGACGATGAAATAGCTATCGAGAATAGCAGAATAGCTTCATCTGCGAGGCTGGTGACTCCTGTAGAATCTACTCCCAGGCTCAAGTGCCCCGACTCAATCCTCGGGGATTTCTTAGAAAGGTTGGGATGCGGATTCATGCAGCGGCTGGCTGATAACGGTGACACATCTGCATGATGAGGTGGGTAACTTTGCGCCTACCTTCGGCGATATGTCACCTTAGTTACTAGTGCTACACGGCACTACAGGTACAATCAAGGCGGAAGGCGGTTCGCCGGAAATCATGATAACCCGAGGGTACCCTGCACAAAGCCAATTGGCTCAACAGCTTTTAGTGCTGTTACACCGCAGATTCACCATGGTTTTGTTGAAGCGGCATGCAGCATTGACAGACAGGTATCGTTGGAATGGAGTTCGTCTTTGCCACAGCCAAGGCACTGCCTCCGGCTCTGCCCCGCTGCTTTCTTTGGATGGGCCCTTAATCTCGCATTTTAACGTCACGCCATGCAGCTCTGCGGAGTATCGCTGGTACTCATTTTCGAAGCAGGAAGCACCATGTACCTTGCTCTCATTCCACTACTGCGCTATTCGTACAGCTTCAAGGACTAACGCCTTCTCGACGTCATGGCATCTTATCGATAAAGCTGGGGTTGCTATGGCGCTGCAAGCGACTGTACAATCCTACAGGCCTGTTCCTGCAACTTTTCACATACGAACGAGGAGTTTCTGCACTTCTTTGGAGCGATTCACAGTCACTGCCGTCGAGCCCTTTAACAATCCACGACGAACGTTGTGTGATCCTGGAAATTGCGTGTGATTCCGCAGCCACCACCATCGCGTACCCCGCCCGCCCACCTTGAAGCTCCGATATCAAGCGAGACTTCCGTGATCATGGCTGGAATTGTTGAAAATTCCACCAATTCGCTAGATCCCAATGCTGCCGGCGGCGCAGCTGGAGACATCCCAAACGACGGAACTGGTTGGTGGTGGTCGGCCTACAAATACATAGCAGAAGCTAACGGTGAATGAAGGTGTCGTGAAACTGGACCCGTGGCTGTCGCCCTTCAGTGATGCACTCCGGAGGCGATATACCAAGGCTCAGGATTGGATCAAAAAGATCAATGATACTGAGGGTGGAGTTGAGAAGTTTTCGAGAGTAATACGTCCTCTTTTGATCGTGTTGTAGTTCTACAGCTGACATATGACCTACAGGGAACAGAGAAATTCGGCCTTAACGTCGATCAGAACAACAACATTGTGTACAGAGAATGGGCACCCAACGCGAAGGAGGCTTACCTGGTCGGAGATTTCAGTAAGTTGAGCAGCCAATTACTATTGAATGGATGTTGACATTGTGGCTCAGATGGCTGGAACTTCACCTCGCATGCAATGACCAAGGACGCCTATGGTGTGTTTGAGATTACTGTGCCTGCCAGTGATGGACAACCTGCGATCCCGCACAACTCCAAGATCAAGGTCAGTGGTCTTCAACCAGGTCAATTGAACGAGCTGACGTCCTGAAACTGTAGATCTCTCTTGTGCTGCCAAACGGCGAACGAGTAGACCGTATTCCTGCATGGATCAAGTACGTAACTCAAGACCTGTCGGTATCCCCGGCCTACGACGCTCGATTCTGGAACCCTCCGCCCTCAGAGAGGTACCAATTCAAGCATGCGCGTCCCAAGAAGCCTGCCAGCGTGCGGGTATACGAAGCCCATGTTGGTATCTCCACCCCGGACCAGCGTGTAGCTACGTACAAAGAGTTCACGCAGAACATGCTGCCGAGAATCAAAAATCTGGGCTACAATGTTATTCAGTTGATGGCTGTGATGGAGCATGCGTACTACGCAAGCTTTGGGTACCAGATTAACAGCTTCTTTGCTGCCAGCAGTCGTTACGGACCCCCCGAAGACCTCAAAGAGCTCATCGATACGGCCCATAGCTTGGGGATCGTGGTACTTCTGGACGTTGTGCATAGCCATGCTTCAAAGAACGTCCTGGACGGTCTGAACGAGTTTGACGGTACTGACCATCAATACTTCCACGCGGGTGCCAAGGGTCGCCACGATCAGTGGGACAGCAGGCTGTTCAACTACGGCCACCACGAGGTTATGCGATTCCTTTTGAGCAATCTCAGATTCTGGATGGACGAGTATCAATTCGATGGGTTCCGGTTTGACGGTGTCACCAGCATGCTCTATGTCCACCATGGAATGGGAACGTAAGTCTTTGGTCTACAACGTCGCGTGGTGGACGCTTCAAGCGGCTAACAGCATGCAGCGGATTCTCCGGAGGCTACCACGAGTATTTCGGCCCCGACGTTGAGGAGGAAGCTGTTGTATACCTCATGGTCGCCAACGAAATGCTCCACTCGCTGTACCCGGAAACCATCACCATCGCCGAAGATGTTTCTGGAATGCCTGCGCTGTGTTTGCCCCTCTCGCTTGGCGGTGTGGGCTTTGACTATCGCCTGGCGATGGCCATCCCCGACATGTGGATCAAAATCCTGAAAGAGCTTCAGGATGAACAATGGGACCTGGGCAGCATTTGCTTTACACTGACCAATCGCCGCCATGGAGAGAAGACCATTGCCTACGCTGAAAGCCACGACCAAGCGTAATTTTCCCTTTACCCTGTAGAGCATATTTACTAATTGATGTACTAGGCTTGTTGGAGATAAGACCCTGATGATGCATCTCTGCGACGCCGAGATGTACACCAACATGTCAACTCTATCGCCCCTGACGCCGGTCGTCGACCGTGGTATGGCTTTGCATAAGATGATCCGTCTGCTCACGCACAGCCTGGGCGGTGAAGGCTATCTCAACTTTGAGGGCAACGAGTTCGGCCATCCTGAGTGGCTGGACTTCCCCAGGGCAGGAAACAACAATTCGTTCTGGTATGCACGACGTCAACTAAACCTGACCGAGGACAGTTTGCTTCGCTACCAGTTCCTCAACAATTTCGACGGCGCAATGAATAAGTGCGAGGACAAGTACGGGTGGCTTCACTCCGAACAGGCATACATCTCCTTGAAACACGAGGGCGACAAGGTCATTGTTTTTGAGAGAGCAGGGTTGGTCTTTATCTTCAACTTCCATCCTCGCGAGAGCTACTCCGATTATCGCATCGGAGTTGAAGTTCCCGGGACATATCGCGTTGTACTCAACAGTGACTCCAAGGACTTTGGTGGTTATAACCGTGTAGACGAAGGCACGCGATTCTTTACCACGCCTATGGAATGGAACAACCGCAAAAACTGGACTCATGTCTATATTCCTTGCCGTACCGCCATGGTAAGTTTCATGTCGTGGCCTACTCTGGCAGTATACTAATTTGGCACAGATCTTGGCACTGGAGAGCACGGTCTCTCAACACTCGTAGGCTTGATATGTGGAGGACTTGGAATATACTTTGTTAAGTACAAACAGCGGCTGCTTTCTTCGTCTTGAGCTTCCTACGCCGCGAGTGGAGAACAGGAGAATATATGAGGTGGGAGAAAAAACCATGAGTATGCGGAATAATGTTAGTTGGAATCTTTGGCAAACAACCCGGACACGCTCGGGGCCGTGTTCGCATGACATGCTGTGAGATCGAAGAGTACGTTACCTACAGTGAGTATGGCAGAGATGTTGGAGAGGTTAATTGGTGTCTATTTGGTGTTCATGATACCGCAGTCGTCGCCAACGTGCATATGGATTTGTATCGAATTGGGAGTAGGGATGGATATATGCTGATGCATACGCTTGAGGATGTGTATTTGTGTCTGCCCTTGGACCCCGGATTCTCATTTCGAGTACTGCTATGTCTAATAGTGAATCAACTTACCAGTTTGATGTACGTCTGGCTCTAGCCCACTCGAAGCAGGGATATCACCAAATTGGAACCCATATCGCTGCTGTTTCTTTATCCATCTAATGTACACTGCAAACAAGGTATCTACATTCATTGTCTTGGCTCCGGGCTACATCATATGAGCTATCCATCAAATGCGTGCACCTCGGGTCCATCGCAGATGAGGGTATCGTCCAATTGAGCCCTTTTCCCATGTAGCCACAATCACCTAGTCTAGTCCATCATAGAGGTATGGGATTTATCAACAATAGCTGCATCATATTGCTTATGACTCTAACGATTATTGTTGTGGTGGGATCAGTGGTTTCATAGCCTAAGGTGGAGGTACGTATGAGGTCTTGGGTGTCTTTTAAAGGATAACCTCAATAATCTCAGGTTAGTTTCTCCGTGTCCGAATACTGAGGTACGTATCGATGGGCTACCTACCTAGGCAGCTGGTTGTCAGTGGGGCAGTCTACGGCTCAGAGCCAGACGTACACTGAAGAGAAAACGGTACTGCGTGAAGCCTGAGGCATGAACTTTCGTGTTTATGAAAGGAATGCGTTACATCGGACACATTGGGGGTCTGACCCTACCAGACAAACCAAAAGGCGACCACCACCCATGTCCTCATAAGACAATGGCCTAGAAACAGTTTAACGAGGAAGATGGCCAAACTGAATATAAGCCAGAATTTTACACCTCGACATTAGAGTGATAGACACTACCATGGGCCACCTCTTCCACACGCTAGGTCCTTAGTATGTTTGAAGGGTTTGGGGGGGAAAAAAAGTAGACGGATTTCCAGGCTCTAAGTACAGGGTGGGTGAGCGTGCGAAGAAGAACACGGGAAGCTTCAGTGGGCAATTAAACGCTCCGAAGCGTCTCCATCCCCTGAAGGTCACCGATAATATTCCGGCTGAACGGCCATGTCAGGGCCAGGGGGGACCAATTCGCAAGGTAATTTCAGGCTAGCGCTTCACGTGACTTGGGAGAAAGCTCTAACCGACCAAGTCTCCGTCTCCCGAGCAAAACTGCTCATCCTGCAAAAGTTCTCCTCAGCTTCAACCCTTCTCTCTCCGCCTCATCACAGATCGCTCTTTGTCATCTGGCAAGATGTTCAAGAGGTGAGTCCCGACCATTGGAGATGCCCTTCAATTGCTCTCGTGCCGCATATGCGCCAATTGAGCTCCGTTGAGCTAATAAACCATCAACAGCGGCATTTCCTCCTACGCCCGAGCGGCTCGCCCGTCCGTGGCAGCTGCATCGCGACGTGCCATCCGCCCTGCCGCTCTCCGATTCCCCATCAACAGCAGGTTCGCCAGCACTACTTCTGCCGGCGTCGGCAAAATTCACCAGGTGAGTTGCCTTCTAGGCACCCGGTCGTCCTCGGCCCTTCATCCGGCTAACGCGATCAAAATAGGTCATCGGTGCCGTCGTTGACGGTTAGTTGCTCTTTCGATAACGCCTCGAGCGCTCCTGCAGCGCATTGCTATACAATTACTGACTGATTTGCAGTCAAGTTCGAAGGTGCTAAGCTGCCTTCAATTCTCAACTCCCTGGAGACTGAGAACAATGGCCAGAAGCTTGTCCTCGAGGTGTCTGTACGTGGCTTTCTCACCTACGCTCATATCTGGGGAACAAATATACTAATTTCATGGACAGCAACATCTTGGTGAGAACGTCGTGCGCTGCATTGCCATGGACGGTAGGTTTGATGACAAAATTTTCTCCGCAATCAGACATTGACGGAAGTAGGTACCGAGGGTCTTGTCCGAGGCGCTAAGGCCACCGACACGGGTGCTCCTATCACTATCCCCGTCGGTCACGGTACCCTAGGTCGCATTCTCAACGTCACTGGTGACCCCATTGATGAGCGCGGCCCTGTCAAGACTGACAAGTACGCTCCCATCCACACCGATCCCCCCGAGTTCATTGACCAGTCCACCTCCGCTGAGATTCTCGTCACTGGTATCAAGGTCGTCGACCTGCTCGCCCCCTACGCCCGTGGTGGAAAGATTGGCCTGTTCGGTGGTGCCGGTGTCGGCAAGACTGTCTTCATCCAGGAGCTCATCAACAACATCGCCAAGGCCCATGGTGGTTACTCCGTCTTCACTGGCGTCGGTGAGCGTACCCGTGAGGGTAACGATCTGTACCACGAAATGCAGGAGACCTCCGTCATTCAGCTTGATGGCGAGTCCAAGGTTGCCCTGGTTTTCGGTCAGATGAACGAGCCTCCCGGTGCCCGTGCCCGTGTCGCTCTCACAGGTTTGACCGTGGCCGAAGAGTTCCGTAACCAAGGACAGGACGGTGAGTGATTCCACGCTGATTATTCTCTCGGCGTCACTGACTGTTGTGAAAGTGCTGCTTTTCATCGACAACATTTTCCGTTTCACGCAGGCGGGTTCTGAGGTGTCTGCCTTGCTGGGTCGTATCCCATCTGCCGTCGGTTACCAACCCACTCTTGCTGTCGACATGGGTCTCATGCAGGAGCGAATTACCACTACAAAGCAGGGTTCCATTACCTCGGTCCAGGCTGTCTACGTCCCTGCTGACGATTTGACTGATCCTGCCCCCGCCACCACCTTTGCTCACTTGGACGCCACCACTGTCTTGTCTCGAGGTATCTCTGAGCTTGGTATCTACCCTGCCGTCGACCCTCTTGACTCGACTTCCCGTATGCTCGACCCCCGTGTTGTCGGACAGGAGCACTACGACACTGCTCTCCGCGTTCAGCAGATTCTCCAGGAGTACAAGGGTCTCCAGGACATCATTGCCATTCTGGGTATGGACGAACTCTCGGAAGCCGACAAGCTCACCGTTGAGCGTGCCCGTAAGATCCAGCGTTTCCTGAGCCAGCCTTTCACCGTTGCTCAGGTCTTCACTGGTATCGAGGGTCAGCTCGTCGACCTCAAGGAGACCATCGCCTCGTTCAAGGCTATCCTGAACGGTGAGGGTGACAACCTGCCTGAGGGTGCTTTCTACATGGTGGGTGACCTGGCCTCTGCCAGGGCAAAGGGTGAGAAGATTCTGGCGGATCTTGAGAAGAACTAGAGCGGCCGGATACCTACATAATAGAGGAGATGTGGAAGGGCCTGTGTATAGCAGAGAGGAACGAAGGCCACGGAGGTTTCTTCTAAGCTCGATCAAGTCTCCTATGTGGGCTGTGTACTAAGAAATCAATCAATTGCTCTTGTAGTCGTTTCAGCCATGTTTTCCAATACTTGAATGCAAGTGATTCGGTTGCCGTACTATACTGGTGTAAATATATATCCAGTCCCATGCGGTTCGTTTACTACTACCACGAAGGCCAATGAATATTACCAGGACCGCCATCGTTGTCAGGACAGTCATCATTGCCAGGACAGCCATCACTGCCAGCGTGGACATTAGGTGGAGGAAAGACTACAACCAAAGACAGCTTGGACTTGGACACCTTCATTAAGTGGTTGGGAAATCGTTTTCGTAAGACTTTCAGATGACGGTGCCGTGAGCTGGAAAAGACAAAAGGATTCGATCGACCTTGGGTGACCCCCTTGACCGCCATAAACGACGATGGCTGGAAGATTCAGCTGCAACCTGCTCTATATCCCAGTCCATCCTATGGAAGCGAACTGCCTGGGGATTGGTACATTGTCTTTGCAAATCCGAGGTGTCTCGAGCTCCGAGACTGGCTCACGATGAGGCCGGTCACTTTGGACCCAACACCACCCGATGACGTTTGTATCAATCTGTATTCGGGATATGGGACTATGCGAACTCGATTGTGATAAAGTTGTTGATCAAAACGCTATTCAGTCAGAAGTTTGGAGAGAATGATACAACCTGCAAGTAACCGAGCTCTTCAAGCCTAGCGACCTTGTTATAATTATAATTGGAGGATGGTCTTCTAAGTTACGCCCTGACTGGGCTGGCATATTCAGGATCCTATAATAAACTGTTCGAGCTCTGTATGAACTCATTGACCTGGATGGCTTCTGGCTTAAGATTGGCTCTAGATAGCCCTTGGGTTTTCATGAGCACCACCTGAAAAGATTTTGTCCCTGGACTAGGTTGTATTGCCCTCCTGAATAAGCCATCTCTTCTATTGAAAGGGCTACTGCGGATGCTCTGATTCACTAGTGGATTCATTCAGGTTACTGCTAGGTCTCCGGAGTTAACCTGGTAATCATCTACACCTGTTAAGCTGGCTGACCTTACCAGCTGGTCTCGAGCTGCTAGGCGGGTGCCGGAAGGCTACTTTAGAGGCCTGATTGTTGTTAGCCTTTTCTCTCGCTGTTTAATTTTCCTTTTACTCCTTCCCTTCTTCCTTTATCTCTCCCCCCCTCTCTCTCCCTCCCCCNTTCTCTCTCTCTCTTTTCCACTCCCCCTTCAAGACCTACCCCTATTCCTTCTCTATGAGCCAAGAATACCCAGCTTGGTGATACCCTAGAACCTAGACTTGCCTCAGTTGGGGCTGAGCGTTTAGGCACACCTGAACTTCCAACTGAACCTGCCTTGGCCATCTGATCAGACCGCAACAATACTGGGCAAGCCCTAAGAAGTAGGGTTGAGGATCTGCAATCTCCAGGGAGGTCTACAGCTTGTAGACCCATTGAACCGATTGAACTCCCATCATCTAACTCAGTGTTGTGGAACTTGGTTCATCTGCTCAGGTACCTAGGATGGCAAAATATCCTGAACCTCGTTCTTGGTCGGATTCAACCCTCTTGGGCCTCATGGGGACTATGGGGACTATACAGCAAGACATGGCTGAGATACGCGATATCTATGGAGGCCTCGTGGAGACTGTAGGGACTATTCAGCAAGACATGGCTGAGTTATGCGATATCTTTGGAGGAGTCATGGAGACACTGGCCG
Organism: Stachybotrys chartarum; assembly: GCA_001021365.1. Lineage (NCBI taxonomy): Eukaryota > Fungi > Ascomycota > Sordariomycetes > Hypocreales > Stachybotryaceae > Stachybotrys > Stachybotrys chartarum. The sequence continues at coordinate 854,820 of LDEE01000010.1, forward strand.
GCAGTGATATTGGTACCAGCCCTTTCCAACTGGTCCTGGACCGCTACGCACAACTTTGCAACAATTATGAGCACTCCCTTCAAGAATATCGGGCCCGTATAGACATCCTCGAGGAACAGCTAGCCAGACGTTGCCCGTTGCTAGCATCACAGGTGCTGAATGACATAATTCTATCTTCTATGGAATGCACATCACACCCTGCTGAATCCGGATTCTCTTACCAGGCTAACCTCGGGGGTGAGGCCCCAATGCCACCTCAGTTGGATAGGTTGGTTTCCCTGCTGAACGTCCAACAGACCAACATGAACCGGCTCATTACTCTTTACGAGGGTCAGGAGCAGACCATCGCGGCACAGAATATTACCGTTGAAGGAGCCGTGGCTATGGTTGACGAAATGGGCCGCCATTCCGCTGAACGCCTAACCGGATTATATGAGCTCCATGAACAGAGGGCATCAGAGCACTACAGACAGTGCCACGCAATTATCACCACAGCCCAATCCAACAATACTCGCTCAGAAACCGAGTACCAGGAAATTCGAGCCCGACTCCTGGCTTGCGAGGCACAGCGTGACCAGTTGAAGGAAAACTACAAGGCCCTGGAGGAGCGGGTTCAGGCTCTTGAGGATCATTAAGTTCGGCGCGGGACGACTGGTGCTGCATTTTTCGAGGCCGTTTTTCCTTTCCTGCGTGGCGTTATTTTCGGACTATGATGACACTGGAGTGTCAATTTCTTCTCCTCTCCCCGAGTTGCCTGTGGGTGTTGTAGGGAGGCAGGATCGTATCTGGGTTCAGACCTAATGGGGACAGGGACGAACCCCTCCAGCAGACTTTGCTTAGCTAGGAGTCTTCAATCAATCATTCTTGCGTCTTAACTAGGATTGTGTTACTGTAGTCTGGAGCGCCTAGTTACAGTCATACACCACGGCTCCCGGAACCGGGAGCCATCTGGTTACAGGACACACCTAGCCCAAGGAACGGCACAGAATCTTCATACCTGGGAGGAAGAGAAACCGCACAAGAAATAGTAACCAGTACTAACGAAGAGTGACCCACGCGGCTAGGTATTATAAGAAAAAGTCTCATAGGCAGACGCGCTTAAATTGTATTCTCAACGGTGGTGACAGTAACGTACATTGCCTGGATAACAGCTCTATCCGCCAACGCTGCAACAGCTTTATCGACCCGAGTGCTCATGACACATCTACCACCAGCTCATCACAGAAGAAAGCAGCTCTGCTGGAGGGGTCGCTATACGGCGGCATCCAAGTAGGATCCTCAAGTAGCAGCCTGCAAATAGCAAGGCTATCATCCACCCCCATGGCCTCAAAAGGCACCTGAAGGACCGGATGCCATTCGCTTGAGAGGTGCTTGCGAATGTCCCCGAGAGTTCGATCGCCGACTCCTTGCAACCACCAGATCGTTTTGAGGAGCTTGAGAAAGACGGCGTAATGCGCGAGTATGACGAGGGCACGCGGCCTTCTCTGGCGCGCAAGATCGCAGAAAGCTGCCGGCAGATACGTAAACCAGGTCACGATGCGCAAGTTCAACGTGGACCACGAATCAACCTGCAGGCCCTGGTAAAGACAGCCCAGGTACTCGAGAGCTTCGTAGTAATCTGTAGTATCGAAAAACTCGGGGTCGTCGGCTGGTATGCTGGAGATCATGAGGAGAAGGTGATGGGGAATATAGGGGGTGCCGACCGAGACACACAGAGGGGGCCGGGAAAACAGCAGCCTTATGCTCGAATCTTCCAGGATAGGTTTGTCAATAAAGTTGACAATGACTCCGATGCCTCGCCAAACGAGCATCCAATCAATTATGTAGAGGTCGGGTGCCTCGGGGTCCCTGAACGATCCCGACGTTAGGGCGGTCAGAAGCAGAGAGTTTGCCGTCAAGGCCGTGAACGACTCTGGGTTCGCTTCAGCAATGGCCCTACGGTAGCCCTCGAATGCTCTGGTCCTGTACAGCAAAGCGCGCTTCTCGTCGAAGTCCTGGCCCAGCGTTTTCATGTGCAGACAAGAAAGTCCGAAGAGAGTATCTAGCAGGAACCGGTTGGAGAAGGCTTGCTGCACAATATCGCTCCTCATGGTTTCCTTGACCGGGTCGTCCTCGACGCCTCGAACGGAGAAGGAGCCGCAGCTTACAGTCGAGTAGAACCACATGAGCTTCAGTTCGTCCTGGTGTACGTGTGGCGGCAGGAACACGGGGTTGGCTGTGATGGCGGGATTCGTCGACCTGACAAGCTGCGTATTTTGCGAGTAAGAAGAGGGAGAAGGAGTCGAATTCCCGTCCGAGGGAGATGGAGATGGTAAGGAAGTGGACTGTTTGGATGCAAAGGCGGGCTTCGAGGAGGAGGAGGAGGAGGAGGAGGAGGTGATGCGCGTGGCGTTTGTGGTGGCCGAGGGGTAGACGCAGTCCTCCTTGCGCAGCCTGCAAGTGCGACATACGGGTCTCTCCTCGTTGCATTTGACTTTACGAGCTTTGCAGTTTTTGCAACCGGACCGGGATTTCTTGTGAGGGCGCTTGGTGCGATAGGGAATGTCCATCACGTCCGCCTCCTCTGGAGCCGGCGTCACATCGGTTAGAAACATGAAGCCCTGGTCAGCCATGGCCAGAGCTCAGTGCATGAATGTTGTGAAAAAAAGGCAAGGACAACCGTATGGAGAGGACCTGTGAGGCGCGGTGGTGATGCTAACCGTCGACCGTTGATGTAGTCTAGGTGTGGGTGAAGGTCTGCGCGCGCGATGCGTACACCGCAGCAAAGAGGGGGGGGGAGGGGACTACAATACACGTTGAACCGGTTCAGAACGAGGTTAGCGGTACTATGGGCGAGAGCAGCAGCTTCATTTCAGAAAAGAAAGCAATCAAAGAAGAGGCTGTCGCGGGTCGATACACGATTCACTCGTTGGAGCCTAGATGACGCGCACTATTCTGAGCCCGAGGGAACGCTAAGCACGATAGGGCTGACGCGGAACGTGCTCTGGGGATCGGGAGGTGCTGAGGCTGATCCTTGCGGCTGTCGCTGGTCTTTTCGACATGGCCCACGGTCTGGTCCTGGCGGCATGGCTGCTGCGCCTCCAGAAGAGGTGGATGAGGGATGATTTGGGAAACATTGCCGGTTTAACCGGGCAAACTTCCTTGGTCCATCATCCACATACAGCAGCCTTGCTGTTTGCAGGCTGTCACTCAAAGATCCCACTTGGATGCCGCCGTACAGCAATACCTCTCGCAGAGCTGCATTATCCTATGATAGGTTGGTATTGGATGCGCCGTGGGCATCAGGGCCATACCGGTAGCCGATACGAGCAATACGCACTCGCCGTCCCCCAAGAGGCAGCAGAACCCTGGTCCATGAAGATGCAGTTCACTCAATTGAAGAAAAAAAGAAGAAGAAGAAGAAGAAGAAGAAGAAGAAGAAGAAGAAGAAAAAGAAANACCCTGGTCCATGAAGATGCAGTTCACTCAATTGAAGAAAAAAAGAAGAAGAAGAAGAAGAAGAAGAAGAAGAAGAAGAAGAAGAAAAAGAAAAGACGTTTAATTGAAATAGGTAGCTAGCTTGCTGAGCCAAGGCCGCATCTCGGATATCCCTGGCAGCGCCTGTGTCAAGGGATAAAACAGAGTTGGGAGCGCTCTTGGAACCCATCTCAAGGTGATGCTTCACCTTGATGCATAGGCCATCCAGCCTTGTAGACAGATGGTCGATTTTCTGAGTGATGGTATCCATCGCAGTGCTGAACGATTGGAGAAAAAAAAAATTACAAGTCAAACGGGTCATGACTAATTGATGCCATGACCGCGGGCGAAGAAGCCCTTCTGTTGGAAGTTCATTTGTGCTCCACCGAAAAAAAGAACGCGACTGGACCCTGGATCACGTAATCCAAAAAAGGTGACACGCCCGCGACGGCACGGTCAAGAGTGGCTCCGAGCCGACGTTGGAAAGCGGCCGTCGCAGAATCCGAGCACTTAATTTTGCAGCCACTTCATGGACGACCTGCCCACGTCGGGTCTCTGCCACTCTCTGCCAAAGCGCATGCACGCCAGCGTCGGCACCGTCGACCCCTCGTCCGGATGCGCCTGCCAGGCCCGCGAGCCATATCCACGGCTGCCTTGGTCCCTCGAATCCCGGCCGTGACCCGTCGCCGGCCCTTCCACTCGTCCTCGGTCCGCCTCGACGACCGCGGCAATGGCGCCAACAAGCCGACCGAAGACTCCCTGACGGAGTCGGCCGAGGGCTCTGGGCCTCAGTCCGGCCTTCAGACCCCGGGCGGTCGGCTGAGGGGCTCCGCGCTCTCCTCCCAGCGCATCCGGCAGGCCAAGCAGCGCGTGGCTTCCGCGCTCCCTCCTGTTCAGCTGCCGCAGCATTTCCTCGACACCAATGTCTCGCTCTACGACCCCCACCGCCCCCCGCGGCTGCCCGAGGCGCTGAAGCTTGATGCCCTGACGCCCAGAGCATCGGGGCTCCATAGCTCGCCCAAGGCGAATTCGAAACGCAGTGTTCTGCCTTCCAACGACGAGGTGCGGGACTACTTTGACGTCACGCTCGAAATTCTCTTGCGCGAGAACGCGGCGTTCATGTCCAATGTCTTCGACATCTTGGCCAAGGAAAGCTGTCCAGATCCGAAGAAGATAGGCCTGCTCGAAAAGGCTTCGCGAATCTCCGACATGATCATTGAATCTGCCCGTCATCTCGTCGGGGCTCTATATCCCGTCCGCCAACCCGAGTATCTCTACAAGGATGTGCCGTTTTGGTGGTGGCACTTTTACAAGAGTGACAACCAACCTCCGCTCCAGTACCTGTCCCCGTACAAATCGGAGAAAGGTACAGGGCCGTCGGAGCTTTCAAAACTGCAGAACGGCTACTGCTTGCGAGACCAGCTGCGCTTGGACTCAAGCCTCGAGTACCCGCTGGCCCATGCCATCCCAGATATTTCGCCGCAAACCTTCTTCTTCATGCAAACCGCAATCGCGCGAGACCTGAACTCATCGGCACCAGCGAATTTCGACCCCAAGACCTCGAAGCGCCCAATACCCATCTTCTCCCTGTCAGGGTACGGCGGCAAAGCCATATCGCAATCATTTGCAGCAAATGCCGCATACGCTAGTTCCGCGGATCTGATACACGTCGATGCATACGATGTCTCGGAGATGGTGGGCGATTATCTTGGCCAGAACTTGGCCTATGCCCGTGGGCCCATCTCCATGCTGGGATTTCGTGTCGCCGAGCTGAACGGGAAGCTCTCCGTCGACCCGGAGACTACCTCCCGGGCTGGGGAGGAGGATGATGACGACGTGGATATTGGCTTCAGCGGCGTTCGCTCCCTGCCAGGCTCTCTCGAGGACGAGATCCAGAAAAAGCTCAAGCAGAGGGGCGCAGATGTCTTCAGCAAGTGGGAAAGCCTCAAAATTGACAAGATCTTGGATCAGATCATTCGCTCTACCCCAATCCAGCCAGGCTCTGCTTCAAACAGCAAGCCTGTCCTGATACACATTCATGATATTGTCGAGATGAGCATGACCCTGGAGGGATCCGTAATTCTGGCCAGGCTTCGAGCCTTAGTTGACGAAGCGTGGCACCAGGGCATGCGTATTTCCATCTTTGGCACTTCAGCCTGCGAAGAGCCGTCGGAGGAGTATCTGCAGGCTGTTCGCGATCTGACCTTCACCGATCTTGTCCTTTCTCGTCATATCCAGCCAGAGCATGCTCTCGGAGACGGCTTGCTGCACAAGCTTCCACCTCCAGGCAGCATACTCCAATCAGCGGATTACACAATCGAGAATGTCAACAACGCCAACAGAATGCTGAGGGCTCTTGACCCAGACCGTTCAACCCCCCCAATAACACTTCCCAACCGTTACTTGGATCCCAACCTAGGAGGCGCCGACTCCATATTCAACATCCTCCGCGAATCCATACTCACAGTTCCGGAGCTGTACAACTGGGCTTCTGTTCACATCGCAGAGGCTGCCTCTGGCAAGGATACCTCGGACCGAGCTGACCTGACAACAGGGCTGATGCAACGCTTCAACATGGGCTCTCTGCGCCAAGATTTCGGTCAACTCTACGTCAATGACAGGCAGACGAATGACAAATTCGATGTCGGCGAAGGCATGAAGAACCCAGAAGATGCAAAGGCAGATGCTCGTGCCGGCCTCGGCCAGATGAAGCTGAACGACTACGAGAAGCGCATTGCGGGAGGCCAGGTCCATCGGGACAAGCTCCGAGTTTCATTCTCTGATGTTCATGCTCCGCCAGAAACCATCTCTGCCCTGAAGCTGCTCACGTCACTCGCCCTGGTGCGGCCCGATGCATTTTCCTATGGTGTCCTGGCCTCGGACAGGATCCCCGGCTGTCTCCTGTACGGGCCGCCGGGAACAGGCAAAACCATGCTCGCCAAAGCCGTTGCCAAGGAGAGCGGCGCAAACATGCTGGAGATCAGCGGTGCCAGCATCAACGACAAGTGGGTGGGCGAGAGCGAGAAGCTCATCCGAGCCGTCTTTACGGTAGCCAAAAAGCTGTCGCCGTGTGTTGTCTTCATTGACGAGGCCGACTCGCTGCTGGCCAACCGCGGCAACGTCAGCATTCGCGCCTCCCATCGAGACCACATCAATCAGTTTCTGAAAGAGTGGGACGGGCTGGAAGAGACGAGTGCTTTCATCATGGTTGCCACCAACCGGCCGTTCGACCTGGATGAAGCTGTTCTGCGGCGGCTGCCTCGGAAGATCCTCGTCGATCTCCCCCTGGAAACCGACCGCGCCGCCATCTTGCGGCTGCTCCTGAAGGAGGAGACGCTTGACGGCGACATCGACCTTGACGAGTACGCGGCGCGCACGCCGTACTATTCCGGGTCCGACCTCAAGAACGTGTGCGTGGCCGCGGCCATGGCGGCGGTGGAGGAGGAGAACGTGGCGGCAAGCGAGCACACAGGCCCCGAGCCGTATCAATACCCAGCACGGCGTGTGCTCCGGAAAACGCACTTCGAGAAGGCGCTGCGGCAGATCCCAGCGAGTATCAGCGAAGACATGTCCTCGCTCAAGGCGATCCGCAAGTTCGACGAGGAGTACGGCAATAGAAGGAGGGGCACCAAGAAGAAGGGCATGGGCTTTGGCATACTTGACGACAGTATCAAGCCTGACGCTGCGAGTGCCCGCATACGTCCGTGATAGGCACGTAGGTGTACGACTATGCTTCGTGTAGATTTCCAAGGGTGGGCTACCAGGCCGTGTTTGGGAGCAAAAAAGCTGTCTCATTGCCCTGTTTGACCAAAATAAATGCATTGCGGGAGGTTGAGTGGGCGATTTATAAGGCCGTATCATGAGATGGGATGGATATTCCAAGGACTGCGCTCGAGGATATGATGCTGGTTATGTGTAATTATTCTTGTACTATACAATAAGATGACCGGACCAACGGGTCTGTCGTTGCTTGCTATCTGCCTGCCTTGTTCCCAATGATTAGAATCGAGAAGGCCGTACTGACAGCCCGAGTCTCGTCGACTCTCTATATAGGCGCCTTGCAACCGTCCAAGGCGAAATCTCCTGGTATACATGGCCACTCTACCCCTCTGTCGTTGCTTGAATGCCCTCGGCGGCGAGAGCCCTCGCAAATTCCGCCTGCGCCTTGTCCAGCGCGTCCATGATGGGCTGCATCAGCTTCACGACGGCGTCGCGGCCGCCCCCGATCTTGTCCAGGTTCCCGCGGATCTTCTTGCCCGTCTGCTTGAAGTGCTCGCGAATCTCTTGCTTCCTCGCAAGGATGATGCCCTCGCGTACCTGCTCGGCCTCGTCGGCGACGGCGGCGATGCGCGCGGCAGACCTCTTGAGCGACTCGGCGAGGTACTGCACCTCGCCGGCGCGGTCCGGGTCCCCGGAGAGGAAGGCGTTCCAGAACTGGTGGAGGAACTCGACGGTGGTGGCGTGGGTGAGGGCGCATTTCTGGGCGAGCTCGACGGGCAGGCCCATGGGCTCCTTGGCGTCGCTGGCGTGGCCGTATTTCTGCGCGCGGCGCTGCTGGACGTGCTCGGCGACCTCCTTCTCGGTGGCCTTGATGGCGGCTCGGGAGCCGACGTGTGGGCGCTTGGGGCCTTCTTCGTCGCTGTCGCTGTCCTCGTCGAAGCCGATGCTCGCGTGGAGGTCTATGCCGCCGGCGCCGTCGTCCCGGAGGGAGTCGAGAGCCTGCGTTACCCTTGCCAGGACCTCGGCGGGGTTCTGCTTTGCGAAGACGCGGGTGTTCTTCGAGGGAGCCGAGTCCCGTTTCGAGAAGAACTTGTTCTGCTCCTTGACGTTGAGCATGATGCGGTGCTCCTTGGCATCTCCTTGGAGATCCCTCAGAGCTAGGCTGTTGTGACCGTCGTTTGCCCCGTTCGCGTCATCGGCAACGACATCGGAAGGTGCTACGTTGGCCATGATCTTCTCGCTGAGGCTGTTCAGGGTCCTGATGATGGGGACGTTCCTCCTCGGCCGCATCTCCACGTCCTTTGCGTTGCCGCTCTTGACGCCTCCTTGGTTCTCCTCGTTGCCCTCTATGTCGATCATGCGGGGCACGTTGTGAGCCGTGATCTTGCTGATGAAGTCGTCCGTGTTCTCGTTGATGTCGTACTTGTCGAACACCATGTCGGGAGCGTCATTGTCCGCGACTCTTTCGCCGCGGAGCTTCTTGGAGAGCCGGCTGAGGAAGAAGCGTGACCAGAAAACCGTCTCCGACAGCTTGGGCACGTTCTCGTTGTAGATGCGCTTCACCAGCGGGTGCTGCGCCAGTATCATCGAGACCTGCTCCACGGTGATGTTGAGCTTCAGCTCGCCGTCCACCGTCTTGGGCTTGACCGTCGACAGGACGTTGTAGGCGCCCTTCTTCTGGTTGATGTCGATGGCGTGGGCCCGCAGCATGTTTGTGCGGGTGGACCAGAACTGCGAGTTGAAGGCGGCCCCAGAGATGGAGTCCGGCTTGGTGGCAATGGCCTCCATGTACGTCTGGTGGAGGCTCAGGTCCTTCTTCATGAGGGACTGCTGCAGCTCGATGTCGTTCCTCAGCTGGTTGTCGTCGTACCAGCGAGTGACGGACGGCTGCGCGTTGGCCGCGCTGGCAAAGGCAATGGGGCCAGAGGTGCCCCCCGCCGCTCCGTTGGCGTTTGTCGAAGCGCCGCCCGAAGGCGTGCCGGAACCCGCGCTCGCGACGCCGGCGTCCTGGCCTCTCGTGTCCAGCAGCAGCCGGGACAGCAGGTCCTTGACTGCCTTGGCCTCCTCCCGCGCCTCCGCCGTGTTGAAGTGGAACAGATAGGTCGACGGTTCGCCCCCCTCGGCAGCAGGTTTCTCGATCATCTTGAGCATTACCTTTGCCGACGAGTCCGGTGTTTGCTGCAGGTCTGCCAAAGCCTAGTCAGCCCCCGTCCCGTACAATACTGGGATGCGTGCATGAGCGAAGCAGGTCGGGGATGTTTACTGGTTATGCTAGCTACCGGCAGCGTCACCGTCGGAGGCCCGCCCGAGTTGGGCGTCCAGGTGACGGTCTGGCGATCGACCGTGAGGGTGAGGATGCCATCCTTCTTCTTGTACAGGGTGCGGCCGGCGGGTAAGGCCATGGTTCGCAGCCGTCACGCTCAGAGAGCAGCACTCCTATCCCTATCATCCCCCGTCTTCACCCTTCACCTCACGATGCCGTCCGTTTAGTTAAAGGTTTTGCTTATGTCATGCGAGCAAGGCTGCCTCGTGGTGATGTGGCAGAGGGAGGGTTGCTGTGAGACAAGGCCAGCCCGGGGAGGTCCGTTGATCCACGGCGGGCAGGAGGGAATGTTCCGTTTGGGCGGATGCCTTTTGTGCGTGCTCTGATTTATCGTGAAGCGTCTTGGGTTTCTTTGAGGTCACACACGTCTTGGCTCTGAGGCGGGCCCGTGTGACGACGGGACGTGGCTGAAAGCAAAATACTGTGAGTGTCAGGTGGCTGAGACACAGGGGAAGGGCAGGTACCTGTACCTGCTCGGTTCGTCCAGCTTGGCCGCCGACGCAGACGGAAGAACACTGTGCACGCACCGTTTGACTGCGCACGTCTGGAACGGCGCTCGAGGGCAGAAGACAGTGCCGCGGACACTCGCGGACACTGTATGGCGAACGGGCCTCGTTTAGCCGTACCTGCTCTTCCGGAATGCTCCTGTGAGGCGAGGCCGTGAGTGGCTACTCGACAGGCGATGGAGTCGTGGCGAAGGCCGCTAATTGGTGGTGCCGGGGGGAGCTGCTGCCGGCCGGGTGGAAGTGGACCGAAGCGGGTGCGAGTACCAGCTATGTCTCGATACCTAGCACCTGCGCAGCCCTGGGGGGCCCTCGCTTGTATGTGAGGTGAGGTAATGACAATTTTCTCGGGCACCCGAGACACTCAACCCACGGCCATCCCGCCTGCTTGCATCCTGCATCCTGACTCTCCAAACCACTCTACCGCTGGCTCTGCTCTGCAGATCACGACTCCGAACAGCTGCCTCGAAAGACTTACTCCGCCGCTCATTCACTCACGCCCATTGATGCGCCGGGGCATGCTTCTCCGTACATAATACTACCTACCCTACCTACCTACCTACCTACCTCTGCCTGCTTCTTTTCCCCCTTGGCTTCCCCTGGTCTCGCCCCCGTCGCATAGCCGACATTACCGTCGAGCATATCCCTCAGTCATGTTGAGGAACTCACTGTGCCGGGCCAGCTCCCAGCTGCTCCGCGGCGCCCGCTGCTCGTCGCCTTCCATCATCACCTCCTCGGTGCGAGCTTCGTCATGGTCCCTCGCCGCCAACCGCCGGGCCCTGGCTCTCCTGGGCCAGCGCTCCTCCTACGCGACCAGTGCCACGCACACGCCCCCCGATCCCAGCGACAACTTCCTGTCGGGAAGCACCGCCAACTATATCGATGAGATGTACATGCAGTGGAAGAACGACCCCAAGAGCGTTCACGTCTCGTGGCAGGTCTACTTCAAGAACATGGAGAGCGGCGAGATGCCCATCTCCCAAGCCTTCCAGCCTCCGCCAAACCTGGTCCCCAATATGACCGGCGGCGTGCCCCGTCTCGCTGGAGGTCTCGACGACGGGTCCGACGTCACCAACCATCTCAAGGTGCAGCTGCTCGTCCGCGCATACCAGGCCCGTGGCCACCACAAGGCCGACATTGACCCCCTGGGCATCAGAACCACCACCTCCGGCTTTGGTAACGTCAAGCCCAAGGAACTGACCCTGGAGCACTACCAGTTCACCGAGAAGGACCTCGATACCGAATACACCCTGGGTCCTGGCATTCTGCCTCGTTTCAAGCGTGAGGGCCGCGAGAAGATGACCCTCCGCGAGATCGTGGCTGCTTGCGAAAAGATCTACTGCGGATCCTACGGTGTCGAGTTCATCCACATTCCCGATCGCGAGAAGTGCGAGTGGCTGCGAGAGCGTCTCGAGGTGCCCCAGCCCTTCAAGTACTCCATTGACGAGAAGCGCCGCGTCCTCGACCGGCTCATCTGGAGTTCCAGCTTCGAGTCTTTCCTCGCCACCAAGTATCCCAACGACAAGCGATTCGGTCTCGAGGGCTGCGAGACGCTGGTTCCCGGCATGAAGGCTCTGATCGATCGCAGCGTCGACTACGGCGTCAAGGACATCGTCATCGGCATGCCCCATCGTGGACGTCTGAACGTCCTCAGCAACGTCGTGCGAAAGCCCAACGAGTCCATCTTCAGTGAATTTGCCGGCACTGGTGTCACCGAGGAGGGATCCGGCGATGTCAAGTACCATCTGGGAATGAACTTTGAGCGCCCCACGCCCTCTGGCAAGCGCGTGCAGCTATCTCTCGTCGCCAACCCCTCCCATCTGGAGGCCGAGGATCCCGTCGTGCTGGGCAAGACTCGCGCCATCCAGCACTACAACAACGACGAGACGACGCACCGAACTGCCATGAGCGTGCTGCTCCACGGTGACGCTGCCTTCGCTGCCCAGGGTGTCGTCTACGAGTGCCTGGGCTTCCACTCTCTGCCTGCCTTCTCCACCGGTGGCACTATCCATCTGGTCGTCAACAACCAGATCGGCTTCACCACCGACCCCCGTTTCGCTCGATCGACCGCCTACTGCACGGATATCGCCAAGGCCATCGACGCGCCTGTCTTCCACGTCAACGCCGACGACGTGGAGGCTGTCAACTTCGTCTGCCAGTTGGCCGCCGACTGGCGCGCCGAGTTCCAGCACGACGTGGTCATCGATCTCGTCTGCTACCGCAAGCACGGCCACAACGAGACGGACCAGCCCTCCTTCACCCAGCCTCTCATGTATAAGCGCATCCAGTCCAAGGAACCCCAGATCGATGTCTACGTCAACAAGCTCCTGCAAGAAGGCACCTTCACCAAGGAGGACATCGAGGAGCACAAGCAGTGGGTCTGGGGTATGCTCGAGGAGAGCTTCACCAAGTCCAAGGACTACCAGCCCACGTCCAAGGAGTGGACCACGTCCGCCTGGAACGGCTTCAAGTCGCCCAAGGAGCTGGCGACCGAGGTCCTCCCCCACCACTCTACCAGCGTGGACCTGAAGACTCTGGAGCACATCGGCCAGGTTATCGGCTCTGCCCCCGAGGGCTTCCACCTCCACCGCAACCTGAAGCGTATCCTGAACAACCGCACCAAGTCCGTCCTCGACGGCAAGAACATCGACTTCCCCACGGCCGAGGCTCTGGCCTTCGGATCCCTCGTGACCGAGGGCTACCACGTGCGTGTTTCCGGTCAGGATGTTGAGCGTGGTACCTTTTCGCAGCGTCACGCCGTCTTCAACGACCAGGAGAACGAGGCGACGTACACCCCTCTGCAGAACATCAGCAAGGACCAGGGCAAGTTCGTCATTTCCAACTCCTCCCTGAGTGAATTCGGTGCTCTCGGATTCGAGTACGGCTACTCCCTCTCCTCCCCCAACGCCCTCGTCATGTGGGAGGCGCAGTTTGGTGATTTCGCCAACAACGCACAATGTATCATTGACCAGTTCATTGCCTCTGGTGAGGTCAAGTGGATGCAGCGTACCGGCCTCGTCATGTCTCTCCCCCACGGCTATGACGGCCAAGGTCCCGAGCACTCGTCTGGCCGCCTGGAGCGCTACCTGCAGCTCTGCAACGAGGACCCTCGTGTCTTCCCGTCTGAGGAGAAGCTCCACCGCCAGCACCAGGATGCCAACATGCAAATCGCCTACATGACCACTCCCGCCAACCTCTTCCACGTTCTCCGCCGACAGATGCACCGCCAGTTCCGCAAGCGTAAGTCCTTAACCCCCATCAGTCCTCGCGCCCATCTGAGAATCCCTGCTAACGTCTTCTAGCCCTCGTCATCTTCTTTTCCAAGGCTCTGCTCCGTCACCCTCTGGCTCGCTCGAACATTGACGAGTTCCACGGCGAGGATGCTGGCTTCCAGTGGATCATCCCCGACCCCGAGCACAAGACCGGCGCCATCAAGTCTCCCGAGGAGATTGAGCGTGTCATCCTCTGCAGTGGTCAGGTCTGGACCGCGCTGCACAAGTACCGCGCCGACAACAAGATTGACAACGTGGCTCTCACCCGCATCGAGCAGCTGAACCCCTTCCCATGGCAACAGCTCAAGGAGAACCTGGACCAGTACCCCAACGCCAAGACCATTGTCTGGGCACAGGAAGAGCCCCTCAACGCCGGCGCCTGGAGCTTCACCCAGCCCCGCATCGAGACCCTGCTCAACCACACGGAGCACCACGACCGCAAGCACGTCATGTACGCCGGCCGCAACCCCAGCGCCTCGGTCGCCACGGGTCTCAAGACTGTGCACAGCAAGGAGGAGGCGGACTTTCTGAAGATGGCTTTCACCGTAAAGCAGGACAAGCTAAAGGGCGAGTAGAGTAATTCATCAAGAGGAGGGGGCCGGATCGGAACTCTGAATAAGCGAGAATAACAAAAAGCGATGTTTTGAGCGGTTGGCATGGGATCAACCGAGCGGGCATCAGGCGGAAGAAGCAACATACGTACCGACGCCGGCGCTGTACCATAAACTCTTACCACGCGTACCTGTCTCATATAGTGGCGTAGCATAGGTACGATAGAAAGGACTTTGAATTTTTTACGTTTTACAACAGACGCCCTGTGCCCTTGACACATTCAGACCATTCTTTCTATGGGATATATTGCTTCTACATTGTTGTTCGCGTATTTAGCCGTCACGCAGGAGGCACCACGACCTGCCACGGCCGCACCACTCCGTCGTCGCCCGTCGTGACCAGCATCTCCTCCTCGCCCTTCCTCTCGCACGCGGCGTCGTACCGCCTGCACCACGTCACGTGGTTGACCTCGTAAGGGCCGTGGGCGTTGGGCAGCGTCGCGAGCACCGCCCACTGCGGGCTGGCGTCGGGGTGCGCCTCGGCGTCGCCGTTGGTCGCGGCGTGGTGGCGGGCGTCGCCGGCCGGCGTCTCCTGGTACAGGGCGAGGGTGCCGTCGCTGCCCGTGCTGGCGAGGATGCCGGACTGGGCGCTCCAGGAGACGGAGTAGACGTCCTTGTCGTGGACGCGCGGGAGCACGGCCGTGCAGGTCCACTCCTCCCGCAGGGACCGCCGCATGGTGTTGGGGNCCTCCTCGTCGTCGACGCTCAGCGTCCAGATGCGCACGGTGCCGTCGGCCGAGAAGCTCGCCAGCCTGGGGAACGCGTCGCCGTCCCTCGGGCGGGCCTCCCACTGGACGCCCCAGACGGTGCCGGCGTGGCCCTCGAGCGCCGCGACGCAGACCCACTCGCCGTCCGGGTCCTCGCGCCATACGCGCACCGTGTTGTCGTAGGAGGCGCTGGCGAGCACGTCGGCGGCGTAGCGGCGGCGGGTGTTGCGCCCGGGCACGTCGGGGCACCAGGCGACGGCCTTGACGTCGCCGTCGTGCTCGTTGAGGACGGCGATGGTCTCCCACTCGTCGTCCGTCTCCGAGGCCCCGATGTCCTCCCAGATCCAGACCGACTTGTCGCGCGAGCAGGTGGCTAGGTACGCGCCCGAGGGGGAGAAGGCGCACGACTTGATCTCCGAGTCGTGGCCCTCGAGCACGAGCGTAAACTCCCACTCCTTGTCGTCCACATCATCATCATCCCCCGCCTCCTCCCCAGCCGCGGACGCCGCCGTTATCTCGACCTCCAGCCCATTCCCACCACCACCGCCGTCGTTGCCGTCCCACCGCCACACTCCAGCGGTAGAGTCGAAGCTGCCGGAGACGAGGCACAGCCGGTGCGGGGGCAGGCCGGGCTTCCACGCGGCGCATCGTACGGAGCGCGAGTGCCCGCCGGTGAGGGCGCTGTGGGCCGAGAGGCTGGAGAGGGAGTAGACGGTGACGCTCTTGGCGTGGGCGGTCGCGAGGAGCGGCAGCGTCGGGTGCGGCGCCGACGCCCAGGCGCGGTCGTGGAGCTCGGGCGTGAAGGGCGGGAGAGGGAGGATCTTCACGGGGGGCGGCATCGTGGAGGGAGGGGGAGAGAGAGAGAGAGGTGTTGGGCGGTGGTGCCCCGCAAACGGCGGGATTTGTCGCTGCGTAGGGGCGGGTGGGAATTCGTGATGGTGGTGTGCGTGAAGGATGAGACGTCGCGATGGGCAGTCGAAGCTGAAGGAGCGAGGACACTGTCGACTGGGTTACTGAATACAAGGTGTGAAGGAATAAAAGTTCATGATGGGAGGTCGCATGCAATGTCGTCAACTTTTTTGCTAGCTTGTGCTGCCCCTCCCCCACCCTGTGCTGTTTGCGACAGCCATGCGGGCCGAATAAGACGCGGCTTGAAACAAAATTACCGGACGGTTCAGACTCGACTTTCGACGCGAAACCCTCAATTGTATAGAAACATGCAATCCGATTAATCCTCCTATCTACGACGTGGAATCTGAAGTTGCCGGGCTTGTCCTCCTCCTAACCCACCCCCACAGCCTCGCCACGTCCTCGCCCACGCGCAGCTCCTCGGTCCTCGCCCGCTCCAGCCCCCCCTTTCTCAGGCCGCCCGGCACGAGGAGCCAGACCAGGGTGATGAAGACGAAGATGGCCAGGACGAAGGGCTGCAGGACGGCGACGCCCCTGCTCTGGGCGATGGCGCCGACGGCGAAGGGGAAGACGGCCGCGCCGCCGCTGCCAAAGGCCGCCGCGAAGCCGATGGCGCTGACGTGAGCCGAGGGCGGAAGCAGCTTGGTGGCGACGACGATGGCGGCCGGGAACAGCGGGCCGAGGAAGAAGCCCAGCAGCACGACGAAGACGACCGAGGCGACGAAGCTGGGCACTAGCCAGTACAGGACCTCGAGCACGATGGACAGGGCGAGGTAGCACGCAATGGCCAGCTTCTCGCCAACGCGGCCCGTCACGAAGCCGAGCAGCACGCGGCCCAGCGTCAGGCCCAGCCAGAAGAGCGTCACGGACAGGCCGGCGAGGAAGGCCTCCGAGTGGCGGACCCGGAGCATGAAGGTCGGGATCCAGCCGCCCAGGCTCACCTCGGCGCCCACGTAGCCCAGCAGGAAGAAGGCGATGAGCCAGGGGATGGGCGTGCGGAGGATGGCGCGGGTCGTGAGGCGGTCGGCGGCCGACCCGTACTGCAGCCGCCGGCGGTACGCGGCGCCGGTGGCGGTCCAGAAGGCCACGACGCCCGCCACCAGCTGCACGCAGGAGACGCCGGCCATGAGGTAGTAAAACGTGTACCACTCGACGTTGCCCCTCGTCACCATGGCGGACGCAACGAGGGGGCTGATGGTCGCGCCCAGGCCGTAGGCGCCGTGGACGATGCCCAGCAGCTCGTTGGAGTGGTGCATGTTGCCGACCCAGGCGTTCCAGGCGCTGTCCTCGAGGCCGTTGCCGTAGGCGGCGAAGAGCATGACCACGGGCAGCACGGGGAAGGGTGGGTGGAGGGACATGGGCACGTAGGCGACGAGGCGGCAGGCGGGGCCGAGCAGGGCGATGCCGCGCTGGCCGGCCGTGTAGTGCAGCCAGTTGTTGGTCAGGGCGGCCACGAGGTAGCCGGCGAAGCCGACGAGGAACAGGGTGGACACGACGATGTAGTTGATGCCGTAGTAGGGTTCGATCTAGGCTGGCGCGTCAGCTCTCTGCGCACGGGGCTTGCGGTATCCCAGCTGGTCAGCGTACGTACGTATGGGATGAGAGCCTGATGAGATGTGTTAGCCTGAGCTGGGCTGTTGTACGGCAGCTGCAACGTACGCCTACCGAAGCATCGTGCATCCCCATGACAAGCAGGGAGAGGTTGATGATGCAGAACCGGTACACATTGCCCCGCGACGAGTTCCAGCGTTCTCTGCCGTCGTCTTCATCTCGGTCCGGCCCACTGCCGTCACCGTCGTCAACGCCCGTGCTGACTTTCTTTTCACCCGTCTCGACCTTGGCATGGTTGTCGTCGTCAAGGCGTGGAACGGAAGCCTGGATCACCGACTTCTCGACCAGGCCCTCCTGGCCCGCGTCTGGCGTCGTTGCCGACATGATTCTATACCACCGTCGACGTTAAGACTCCAGTGCACTCTCCCCGCCCCNCCCCCCAAAAAAAAAACCTGGTCGAGGCTGCTTTATACGGAAGAGAGGTCAACGCCTCGCCCCTCCCACGACCGTATCTGACCGTATTGCCATCGCAGCCAACGGAGACATGTCGATTCCCACCGCCGCTCTGCAACAGGGTTAGCCGGCACGCACAACCCTGGGTGCATGGACGGATGCAGATGGGTGGAGGGGTGGATCACGGGGCCACGAACGTTGACTGGGTAAAGGGTAGGTAGGGGGAACGCCCGGCATGGGCATGGGCATGGAAAGGGCAGTGAAGGCGAGGTTATCACGGTGCTAGATGATGAGTACCGGGACGACGAACCGCTTAGTCGAGTCTTGGCAGAGAGAGCCTCACGCCGTTGCCGCAACATCGGCTCAAGCCACCACGCTAGACCCGTCACCAGACCATCTCCGTCGATTCGAGCAGGTGTCAAAATTGCAGGAGGTCCTTGGCCTCAGCAGGCATCCGTGTCCTGGATGAGGGCATTGCAAAGGCTATCATCCCCCATGTGGGCATGAACCGTGACTTGGGAATTTGTAGGTGGAGTGGCTGAGCCTGCATGTCCAGGCCTGTCCGACACTGCCTCTCGTCTTCTGCGCTGGCCGTCCGAGGCGCAGTCGGCGGCAGTCACCCTCTCACGATACATGAAGAGTCCGTACGCCTTCATCTCTCGGGTCCCTTCCCTTCCCAGCAAACCCAACATTCATACCCAAGTTTTCCACCACTCGCCGGGCTTCTTCAGCGCTTGTTTGCTTACCGTTCCGTGGACCTCCGCTGCTGCCTTTTTACCCCTCCGTCGTCCCAAACCAAATCTCACCCTCGGCTTACATCAACCCCCCTCCTCCCCAGGTACTACTGCTCACCTGAAATCTTTCTTCCTCCCAACACCAACTCCCGCCGGCTTGGCATCTTCAACCGCCCTTCCAGTGCCTCGTCGTTCGCCCGCCGTCATGCCCAAGTACTACGAGTACGAGGAGTACTCCCGCCGCACCGCCGGCCAGCCCCGCGACCACTCTCCTCCTCGCGACGCCGCCGCCCGCCCCTACGACCCAAACTACCGCCCCTTCGACACCGCCAGCCCGCGCTCCCCCGACGATCACCCCTACGCCCGCTCCCCCATGCGCCTCGAGCCTCCCCCCTCCAACGCCCGCCCTCGCTCCGTGCCGCCCCCCAACACGTCCGCGCTCGTGCCCCGCGCCCGCTCCCCCTCCCCCGTCTCCTCCCGCTCCAGCGACGTCGTCCGCCGCCGCGACCGCTCCCCTAGTCCCCTCGGCAAGGCCCGCTCCGTCGTCCAGGACAACTTCACAAACTCCACCGCCGGCATCGGCGCCAGCCTCCTCGGTGCCGTCGTGGGCGGGTTCGCCGCGCGCGAGGCCTCCAGCGCTGCCATGAAGTACCGCCGCAAGGACCGCCGCCCTTCCCACGGTCGCTACGACGACGAGGATGACGGCACGGCCCGTATAGTCTCGACCATCCTCGGCGCCGTCGCCGGCGGACTGGGCGCAAACGCTCTCGCCAATAAGGTCGAAGACTCGCGCGATAAGGATAGGGCGCACCAGCATGCCTGGGAGCAGCGCCACGGCCGCGAAAAGGACCTGCCGCACTACGACACGGGTCGCCGCGCCGACATGGATCACAGGAACGGCAAGGGCTTGCCCGAGGACGATGACGACTACGACTACGTGTACGACGACCCGCGCTACGAAGACCATCGCCCCAGGAGGCGTCGCAGCGACGATGACTACAACAGCCGCTATCATTGAGAGCCACCTTTCCTTTCGGTTGTCTGAGCCTTGTCTTGTTACTGAGAGCCGCCGGTCTTCGCAGCTCCGACAGATACACCGCCACAATACAGCCACAGCCACTCGTGCATCCTTTTTATGTTGGGCCACGGTACACTTGGATTGTCATGTCTTGCTCCTTCTGTTCTTCATTTTCGTCTTCCTTTTTCAACAGGCTATGGATGGGATGTACCACTAATGATTGGCATGAATTTATGAGATATGTAGCGCGTGGAAAAGCCGGCGCTTGACAGCGGAAAACGAGTACCCTTATCTTCGTACATGATAATCACGATTTTTTATTTACAAACTCACAGCGCCTGGGAAATGCCGAGTGGGCACGACCTTGGTTGGTTTCCATTTAGGCCATGTTGCGAAGCCCGGCTTGACCTTCGGCTGCACTGTGCTCTGTCAGTTTGACAACTTGTTCCTCAATCTAGTTCATCCAGCTGTTCTACAAAGACAAAGCGTTGCCCGCTGCTGTTCGCCACCTCATTGGCGTTACTAGACAGCTCACTGTGCATTCACTGCCTACCACCCCTATGCCTTCCATAGTCTCGGCCGGAGACCAGGGCGCCTCATGACAATAGAGCCCCTTTGGACTTGGCCACCTCCATCTAAGCTACAGGTGCACATTGCATTCGTTAGCCATACATGGCGATCCTAGCGTGTACAAACATGCTGCCCAGTTCCCGTCACCTACGCAGAATGCACGCATTCTAGCTTTGCAGATCCTTTATGGTCGACGCTGCTGGCTGCCGTACATCTGGGAATGCAGTTGAGCAGGCATTTGCGTCGCCATGGGATGCGGCATCTGGCTCGACGTCTGGTTGGGCACATGAATGGGCATCCGAATGGGTCTTTGGCTAGGCCTCTGAGTTGGCATGTGAGGCTGTCTTTGGACCGCTCTCTGGGTCTGCGGGTTGAGTGGAATCTGATCGGTCATCTGAGCCGCAGCCTGGTTCGTGATCTGCTCGGCTATCTGCGACTGGGTGACATTGCGACACTGCATCTCTCTCTGCTTCTTGTCGGTTTCGCGCTCGATGATTACCTTGAAGAACTGCGCAATTTCAGCAAGAGCAATCTGTTGTGCGTCGGAAGCACCGATCAGGTTGAAGAGTGACTGCGAGTCCACCACCTGCTTTGCAATCACCGAATCCGGCTGGCAGAAAGTGCGGACTCGCATCGCTCGCGCGTTGATCTTCATGGCGTGCAGCACTCCAGAAATCTCCACCGGGTTTCCCTGGCGGCGTCCGTGAAAGTTGAATTCTGCGAGATGCAACTGGACCAGCTCCAGCTGCGTCTCGAGGTCGTAGCGAAAGCCAATGACTTTGGGACGTCCCATTTGACTCCATGAGTCTGCGATCTTTTTGAGTTTATCGGGCACAAGCCGGCCGCGGTCAAGCTCGGCATTGATGAACTGGTTCAGAGCATTGTTGAGATGGAACTCGAGTTCGCAATAGAGGAGGCTTTGCTCGCGAGCATCCAGGGAGATGGACAGCTGTGAGCCCTGTGACTCTCTCGAGATGTTTTGAGGACGACGCGTGGGAGAGGTAAAGTCTGTCTATAAACGAGTCAGTTTGGAGTCTCCAGCTTTTTCGGCTTGTAGTGCCTACCATGTCTTTGGCAATCTTCTTGATGCTGTCGATGATGCCTCCTTTTTTCTGTGGAGTTTTCTTCTCAGGGGAACCACCTGTGCGTTCAAGCCACCCATTCTGGCCGATCAAAGTCTTTTCCCCCTTCTTGATGTGGGGAATGTTCTGATCACGGAAATAAAGGGCAAGGGGCGAGAAGAGAGGACTTTCCTTGTCACTGTCCATGGCTTCGCCTTTGTCACCACAGGCTGGGGCTGGGGCTGGACTCGGCTCCGGATCCGGGGCTGGCTGAGCATGGCCCGATATGCGTGGATGAACGCTCTGATGTGCGAGCTGGTTGGCATCGCTCTTGCTACGACGAGGGCGGTGCGTAGGGCTATCACGAACCACGATGGGCTCAGGTGAGTCAAAGGGGCCATGCAGCCGCGCCCAGTTCTGGTACGTCTCGAGAACGGCCTCGGTCAGTGGAGCTGCCGCGGTGCTATGAGAGCTTGGCTGGCCCTTGGGCTGAGCCTTGGGCCTACCCTTGGCTTCCGACTGTGGCATGGGATTGTCTTCTTGCGAGTAGATTGATACGTCGTCCTCATTCATCTCCGCAGGGCTCAGCGAAGAATCTTTCGCGAGAGGCGACACTGTCTCCGGGACGGCAACCATTTTAGACCTGAACGGTCCCCTGGGAAGGGATTTGATATCGCTGGTACGGATAGGCGTTGGCGGCTTCCTGTGTCGTCGCTCAGCGATGCTAGGTGAGAAGACATCCTGACCGAGTGGCATGAGGTCCGAGAAGGTGCTCGAGTCGACCCGGGAGTCGTAGTCGTCCCCGTTGGAAGGCACGCGGCTGGTCACGGACGACGTCTTGCGGCCCTGCATCTTGGAAGATGTGTCTGCCCGATGTCGATTGCGCGATGGGCTACTTCTCACCCTGTTGGTGAATCTGCGGCCTATCAGTAAGTCATTTCCTGTCACGTTCAAAGTTCGGGAGCTCACGCCTCAGTGACCCTGTCCATCTGCGTCTCCGTCAAGTCCATGCGGATGTGCAGGGGTTGATTCAACCCACGTTTGCGAGGTGACAACGAGCGGGTGCGACTGCCAACAGAGAAACGATGGAAGCTGCCCTGGAGAGGGGTGATGGCGATGGAAGAGGGATCCGAGTGTGAACTTTTGTCCTTGCTGGGGCCGCCTGAAGACATTGAGACACTTGCTTGAGACTTGGTATCGAGGACGTGTCGGGGTTCAAGCTTGAGAGATGACAGGGAATAACCAATGATGACAAAAATTGTATGTGCAGGCAACTCAAACTTCCAGGAAGCTCTATGAAGCTACAACTTCAGGTAGCAGCAAGCTACCACGAGCTGCTTTCAAGCTCTTGTAACCACAAGGTCTGTGGAGATGGTGTTTCGACGACAGGAAGGTTACAACGCGAGGGTTGATGGGTTGGAGCGGTTGTTTTTGTTTTGTTTTGTTCTGTTCGTGGTTGGCGTGCTAGGGGAGCGATATGGAGGGGCTGCCAGTTGTTGACAGCTGGCAGTGGTGTTGACATAGAAATGGCACCGCGCGATGCATTGAAGTCTAGCAGCCGGATGGGCTTCGTTCTTCTTTCTCGTTCATGTTATGAATGCTGGTATGAGTCTCCTGGATATCCCAGGCTTTGAGCGTAGTGCAGCTGTCGCCGCACTGGATACCATGCCCGTGACCATCTTTTCCCGTGGCTGTTGCAAGAGCATGGTGGTGCTGAGGAGATGGAAAGACTTTATGGAGAGTGTGGGAGGCGTTTGAGGAGACGTTTTATTCATTCAGAGTTGCAGAATCAGCCGCGGTTGGTCCCGTTGGCGCCGAGCTCCATGCTGGTGAAGATGAAGGTGAAGGTGTCGGCCCCAGCCTCTTGCTTGTTCTATAACCTTGATACCGAGGATTTTGTGGGCAGGTGGTTTGGATGTATTTACCATCCCATCAACCGTGCTTAGCGACGCTGAAGCTGGAAAATCAACTTAAGATGGGAGTGATGCAATATCTAAAAATTGAAGGAGCTCCTTCCCCCTTGACTCTTGACTATTGACCACCCACCACGTCCCCTTCGTCATTGCAGGCCTAAGTCAAAGCCAGACTTTGATTCCGTGTATGAGTAGCATTTACCAGAACCAATAGGCGAACACACTTTAGGCCAATTATTCGTTGCAAACATTCAATCATCTCCTGGAAACATTGCATCTGGTCATGAAACTGGCTACGAAAGCCGTGAGGAGACCGTGGTTGAGAAAAGAATGCAGTATAGGGTTGCCATTCCCACCTGACTTGCAACGAGCTGTTCACAGTCTCACAGATGACGAAATGCCACGTACTACCTTATGCAATGCCTTCTATAATTTCGCTGTAAATATCTCCCGCAAGTCATCGCGCATCGAACCTTTGGAGAGTTGTCGCCTTGTAGCCGACGATTCACACAGCGAAGAAAGGGATACCTGCAAACAACTGACTTTGAGTCTACCAAAAGTTCAGCCCGATCCAGAGAGTAGGGTAAGGGAAGCAAACGACCATGGTTCTCTTGGCATGGTCAGGCCCAGGCAACGTTATCGGGTCCTTGGATGTGCGCGTAACAACACATCTCGGACGTTCAGATTTGGTCATCCCAACTCGCAGGTTATCGCACAGGATGTGCGCATCAGCGATTTTTACCAGATGCACATGATTCAGAACCTGTGATTGTTGTCAACTCGAGGTGACCTGCCTCGGCTCCCTGGAAGGGTGTCTTGGTCCTCCAAATACACCATCTCGTCACCCCTGGGCCCTGTTGCATCATGGTTCCCATCCCCTCTTCGCCAATCAACCCCGCCGGCAAGCCCCGCACATCCTGGTTTATTAACAACCCCAGGCCCCATTGCCGATGCTGACAGCCGCTGGCCCAGCGCGCAACCCCACATCAAAACCCTCCCGGCTCCCCCCACCATCATCGACTTACCGATCTCACTTCCCGAAGGACGCTTTAGGTTCATGTTCCCAGGATGATCCAATCCACGGGGACGATTTATCCTGCCATCTTCTGATCCAGCCCGCCCAGAATGTGCCCGAGGCGGTACCCCGCCGTGCTCAATGTGCATCATCGCTCGCCGCAGGCCGACCCGACGAACCTCGAGGGTAACATTCCTAAACCGCTTCAAAGGGAGGTCCTTCAACCAGGAAAACACACATTTGATCGCCGGCGGTTCGAGGTGGACGAGGGACACGCACCGTGCTGTTCATTGCGACCGCTGCCCTTCCCCAGAGACCCTTTGCGTAGCATCAACTAGGGACCCGACACCAGCAGCAGGCGAAAAGGGTCTTACGCACAGCACAAGTGAACCCCCCCGTCACTTGGTTACATGCAACAAGTCATGGCCAGCGGCTTGCCTCGGGCCCACTATCGTCGGTTTGTATCCACGGCATCAGTGGCCTGACTACGTCGCTGTCTCGCCTTATCTTCACCCCGTGAGCCCTTACTTTATTCTCCCGGACGCAATGTAAATTTAGTTGGGTTCCCTTGATATGCTTCATCCTCTACCTCCTCGCCATCTGTCCCTCCGACGAATAACTTCATCCTCATCTTTTTCATCCTTCGTCTCCGTTAACTCGCCTGGCCACTCACTAAGACCTCCTACCAAGCCGGCCACATCGAGCCCAATTGATGAGTCCGATTTGATCCAGCTCCAAGCAACACGGGTTTTATCAATAGAGCATACTTCTGGCAAAGCCCTGCCGTGATCATCGCTCAATCATGTCATCATCCTCTCCAACACCGTCCAGTTCGGCCCACTACGATATTGGTACGCCATGTCATGCCCCGGCTCCGCATGTCTGAAATACTAAGCTCCTTTCCAGTAATCGTGGGGGCTGGTCCCGTAGGCCTTCTGCTCTCGACATGTCTCGCGCGATGGGGCTACAAGATAAAGCACATCGATAATCGTCCAGAGCCTACCCGCACAGGCCGCGCAGATGGCATCCAACCGCGGTCCCTAGACTTGCTGCGCAACATGGGCCTGAAGTCAGCAATCATGGCCCACAAGCCAGCCCGCGTCTATGAGGTCGCCTTCTGGGACCCTCCTTCGTCGGGCCGTGGCATTGAGAGAACCGGCACCTGGGCTAGCTGCCCGGACTTCATTGAAGCCCGCTACCCCTTTACCACTCTGCTGCACCAGGGGTACATCGAGAATGTCTTTATATCCGACCTGAAAACCAACGGTGTTTCCATCCAACGCCCGTGGACCATCACAGGGTTCAGCTCGGACGCGAGCCAGGATCCCGTGTACCCAGTGTCTGTGAATCTTGAGCATACCGACGGAAGTGTCAAGGAAACCGTAAAAGCAAAATACCTCTTCAGCGGAGAAGGTGCTCGGTCATTTGTTCGTCAGCAACTCAAGATCGGAGTCCAGCATAAAGACCCCATTGCATACGTATGGGGTGTCATGGATGGCGTAGTAAGAACCGACTTCCCCGACATCAAGGTGAGCATCTTTGGCCAAGACCTGTTCATCTTCCGTTGACAATCATGTAGATGAAGTGTACCATCCACAGCGAGCACGGATCCATAATGGTCATTCCTCGAGAGGCCAATA
The DNA here is from genome assembly GCA_001021365.1 of Stachybotrys chartarum. NCBI lineage: Eukaryota > Fungi > Ascomycota > Sordariomycetes > Hypocreales > Stachybotryaceae > Stachybotrys > Stachybotrys chartarum. Next base: position 880,276 of record LDEE01000010.1, read on the forward strand.
TGGTTCGGCTGTACATCCAAATCGCTTCTTCAACCGACGAGGACTGGAACCCCAGGAAGACGGCGACAGCATCTGATGTGCAGGGGAAGGCCAAAAAAATACTGCTGCCTTATTCCATCGAGTGGGAGTCGGTCGAGTGGTTCTCTGTGTATCCGATCGGGCAAGGCATCTCGGACCGTTACACTTTGGACGAGCGTGTATTCCTTGGCGGCGATGCTTGTCACACCCATAGCGTACGTACCGCACCGCATCTTCCAAGTTACCTTTATCGCTTACCAATTGCAGCCCAAAGCCGGACAAGGAATGAACACGGCTTTCTTGGACGCTCAGAACCTGGCATGGAAAATCCACGCTGTCGAGGCTGGCTTCGCAAAGCGGGAACTGCTCAAGACCTATGAACCCGAGCGCAAAAGCGTCGCCGAGATGCTCCTCGACTTTGACAGCAGATATGCAAAACTGTTTTCCGAGCGGCAACCGGCCGCGAGCGAGGTACAGGCGGCGTCGGAGAACCACGGCACGGAGCATGCGCAAAATGACAACCAGTTCATCAAGACCTTCAAAGAGTCGTGCGAGTTCACCAGCGGCTACGGGGTGTACTACAAGCCCAATGTGCTGAATTGGTCGCCCGACCACCCCGCCCGCTCAACGCACATCAACCCCAAGGGCGGCCGTCTGCAGCCGGGACATTTGTTCACGCCGTCGGACGTGACGAGAATCGTTGATGCCAATGTGGTGCATCTGGAGCAAGAGGTCCCTTTGAACGGGTCTTTCCGAATCTACGTATTCGCTGGCGATCTGTCGACCACCCGCAGAGCTCTGAGGGATCTTGCCGGTCACTTGAAGAGCAAGAGATCGTTTTACACCTCATACCTACGCTCAGACATCGACCAGGTGTCGCACCACGAACAACACAACCCGCACAGCCTCTTCTTCACGATTTGCACCATCTTTGCAACGAAGCGTTCGAGCATCGAGATCTCGCGTGATGTGCCGGACACGCTTGCGCGATATCGGCAGCATATCTATGCGGACGATAGGCCGGACCGGCGATTCCCCGAGTCCAAGTCGCCTGCCCACACAAAACTGGGGCTGGACGAGCAAAGAGGAGGTGTCGTTGTCGTCAGACCCGACGGATACGTCGGTGTGGTGACCGCGCTGGTCGAAGGTCGAGGCACAATCGACGCTTTAAACCAGTATTTCTCCTCCTTTTGCACCAAGACATTTGAGGAGGTGATGGCACGCATGTGAGCCGTCTTTCCAGTCGCGAGCGCAATGTCGCCAATATTTTCCGGGTATAAACGACGCCACTCCATTCGAGCGACCAACAACCGAAGATGGGTTTCGGGTGCTGCAACCGAATACACCATGCCGCGTTCGTTAGGTGCGTACGACAGGCTTGGAAACTTGTCGTCGCGTTGAGCTTCGTCCACAGTTGACTAACGGAAGCGTGCTGTTTGCTAAAACGCGCGAGTGGTGGCCTTTGGGCTTGGGCTTGGAAAATTGAAGAATTCGCGGAACCATTTAGACACGCATCAATTGCGGTAGAACTTGAATGATTCCAACAAAGACATGTGATTACTTTGCTGCAAATGTGGAAGCGCTCCCCATTGCAAGTGTTTTGGTGAGAGGCGGCTTTTTTCATTCTCCGATTCGGGATAAATATAGCTAGCAGATGTACTTACCAGGAGCGCATAATAAGAGAAGATGCACCAAATGGGAACAAGACTGGAACGAGACTGAAGTGGTGATGGATATTACTTACGAAAACCCCTAAACCCCCACGATTGTTTTCCTTGGCCAGGGGTCCGTCTGACTCGCCCAGCCTTGCCCTACAGAATGGGAACATGAAAGGCGGCAAGACAAGCCTTCTTCCGTCGCTGGATCTGGTGTTTCCGATCGAGTGCAGATCATTCACGCGCCCCGCTTCCAACGTCCTTTGACAACCGACCCCCCTGGCGCAGAAGACCCGGGGGATTGAAGGACCAATCAGAGCCCGTGCATCGCGAGCCGCATGGGCCCGAGGTTCTGCCGGGGCTAAAATTCCACCACCTGCCAGGGCGCTGCAGTCCCTAAAACCCACCATCGTCAACGACCTCACTTCACTGTAGCGAACCACCCGATTAGGCCATCGAGCGGCCACGACAGCTGCGCGCCAGCTGGCAACGACGCGATCCCCAAGGCTTCACATGCCAGCCTATGCGACCGACTGTATATCGCCCAAGCGACGCGACGCGCTCCCTCCGCCATTCGAAGCTATCCTGTTTTGGTATGCCTACATAGACCCCTCGCGTTTCTCTTTCTTCCCCTCCTCCTCCTTTCCTTCCCATCTTCACTCGCGTTTTTGCACAGCAAGTTCGTTTCGTCCCCGCGCTTTCCAGCTTTTCATTTAACCACTTCAATTCAAACTTGCGTCGGCTTGCGACTACCTGCCTTCAGCTATAGCCTGGTCTGCAGCTTATTTTCACCTGCACTTTCCCATTCAACTTCACCTTCGCCTTCTTCCACACTCATGCTTCTTCGCAGCTTCTGCATGCTCCTCTTCATTTCAATCGCGCTTGCACTTCAAGTTCCCCTTCCATCAGTTCTCAGAGAGACTACCAGCACCCCGTTCCCAGTCGTGCCTTATTATCAAAGCCGTCATCATGTCGGCTACACCTCTTGCCAGAGAGCTAACTCTCGCACTTGCCGAGTACGAAGACGGAGACTACAGACCTCCTACCCTCCGCCAACCTTTGCCTGCCGTGCAGCGCACCCGCCCGAGGCCACCGCGTGCCTTGCAACGCCGCCCCCCCCAGGAGATTGATACCAAACCTCCGACCGCGCCTCCTCGCAACATCAAAAGGCTCCGCACCCCCTTGATTGCCGATACCCGCTATCCCGTCCTCGATCCAGAGAAGGACAGCGTTGCCATACGCGACATCCTCGCAGTCTGTCCCAAGATTGACACCAGCCACTGGCGTGCGCTTCGCGGTACACTGCCAAAGAACACCCAACGTGAGATCGAGCCCAAGCCCGAGCCCTTGAATGAGCCAGAGTTCATTTACTTCGATGGAAAGCGCTCCAACAAGCGCAGGGCCCAAGACTCAGAGATCGACCTCGTTGGAAACGTGCAGGGTAGCGGCTCCCGGGCCAGATCTGAGATTACTAGACAGGACAACGGCCCTGTCAACCCCGCCACCGCTCCTGCCCAGCCCGAGCAGCCTTCGGACCTCGATGGAGAGGACATTATCATGACAGATGCGCCTTCTTTGGAACTCCCCACCGTAAGTGAATTGGCATGGCCAACGTATCACTGCCTGCCGTACTAACGTCAATGCCAGGATTCCACCCAGCCCGCTGCCCGCGCCGCACCTGCCGCGCCATCCCCTCTTTTCGCTCCTGTTGGCTTCGTCCGTTGGAAGTTCGCGGAAATGAAGAACGCCTGCTACAATGCTGGCGTCAATGCCCTGAACTCCGCCAAGAAGGCCTGCATTGATGCGTGCTCGGCCGCCAATCAGGCCTGCGGTGACCCTATCTCTGTCCTCAGACGAGACATCCGCCATATGTGTAAGCACGGTCGCGAGACCCTGGATGACTTGGCCTATGCTAATTATATGCTCCAGTATTCGCGGAGCAATACCAAGTCGCCGAGATCCGCTCATATGTCGATGGCGTCCAATTCGCCAACGTGCGCAACAAGCGCATCAAGTTATCCGTCGACGACAAGCCCGAAAAGGGCCTCGAATGGATTACCCCCGAGCACATGCTTGCTCTTCAGAAGACCTGGGAAGTGACGCATGAGCCTCTGCATGCCACACTCCACAAGGTTTTTCTTACCGACCCCAAAGGAGATATTCGAGCCCGCATTATCAGAAAGTTGCAACCACTGGCGCATCTCCTGAATACGGACATGCAGATCCTACACAGCTGCGGCGCTACTGACCTTGCTTTGGCATTCTGCTTTCATATTGAGCGGGCCCTGAACCTCCTCGGAGGAGTGTATAACTTTCCCACCATGTTGAAGATGAGCGAACAGTCCATGATCCTTAAAGAGACGGTCAATTATGGCATTTCGCCGCAAGAACTGGACGTTGCCAAGGTCACCATCTCGCTCTTTTCCGCACCCCTCTTCCCCGCTATCCTTGGAGACGTTATGAAGATGGTCAGCAAGACACAAACCATCGATACTTCCGCCATCGACCTGATTGTCATGGATCTAAAGGCAATTTCACATGGTCTCCCCGCGCCTAGCTATGTACTCGAGCAGAGATACCGATCCAAGTTCTACCAGGCCTTCCCCCCTGCAGCTCGGACGGATTTTGATACCCAATTCGTGGGACCTGGAGCCTTCCCCGTCAGGGACGACGAAGGCCAATTCGTCGAGACCTCCGAGTCCGAGAAGCCCATCGAGGAAGAGATCGTTCCTGCTCAACTACCAACACCAGCACCATCCCCCCCGCCGCGAACTGCGTCGCCGCCCCCTGTGATTGTGATAACCGAGCCGGCCAAGTCTAAGAAGCTTCGAGTCAAGTTATGGAAGAGGGGCCTCAAGAAGGCCACTTCGCCGCAATCGTATTATGCCCGCTTCGGTATGAAGCCCGGGGAGAACGACGCAGCTATCAAAGCACAATACATCACCGAGTACGACCCTCAGCCACTAATCTCCACCAAGGACCGCATTAAGATCGGCTCCATTCTCAAATACAAATACAAGCACGAATCCCACAGGTCTCCCAAGCGCCTCACCCAACAACGCGAGCCCAAGAAGGTGCGGTTCGCAGATGACACCCTTAGCCCACGACCACGCAGCCATATCGGCCTTGAGATTCCCCGACGATTCGATAAAGAAGATGATGAAGAGGAAAAGGCTGCTAGAGATTCTCCCGTCAGACCGTCGACGCCCGAGCAGGAGGAAGCTGAGCAAGAGTCCACTTTTGCAGACAACGATTCGGACCACATATTCGCATACAGCTCGTCCGCCGCGCAGTCTCCCATCCCGGTGATGCGTCACCATCCCAGGGCCATCCCTCACACCCCTCCACCCAGACGCATCAGCGACATTCTCCGAGGGGAAACCAATGCAGTTGCTACACCCCATACTGCTACATCTCAGATTGCCACACCCCATACTGCCACACCCCAGACACCGGCAGATCAAATTCGAAACATCGTTCTACATGATTCTCCTAGGGCACTTGAATTGAGTGTAGAGACAAGACTTCGCATCACCCGCCAGAGGGAGGAGGCGGAGGCCAGAGCCGCTGAAGAAGCTAGAGTGGCTGCTGAGCAGCAGGCGAAGCGTGAGTTGGAGGAGAAACTTGCACGAACTGGAGGCCTTCGTGTTCCCGAGCAGACATTTGTTGGACCCATCAGCGACTATTGGGCAGGCCGCGCGCAGGCGACCAGGCACGCAGCATCTACCACGATACTTGCCACGACGAGCGAGGGGGTCGAATTAAATCGTCACAGCTTTATCAAGGTTGTCGAGCCCAGGGAGTGGCTGAATGACGAGATCGTCAATGGTACTCTGTCGTGGCTTGATCGAGCCATCAACCAAGGAGCTGGCATTAAGAATGTCAGGACTCAGGGCCCACCCAAGTGCCTCAGCCTCTCGTCGTTCTTCTACAAGCGACTTGTCGATAATGGTGTCGCAAAAACCGAGCGAGCCCTCCGCCGATTTGGCGTGGAGAAGAGCAACTTCTTCAAAGTGGACACGATCCTCATACCGATTTGCGAGCGCTCCCACTGGACCCTATTGGTGATCCGCCCCGGCAAGAAGACGGTGGCACACATGGACTCGCTTAATCGAAGAGGCTCGCGAGCATGCACCAACCTCGCCATGGCTTGGGTCCGAGCCTTTCTGGGAGATGAGTTTGTCGAGGAGGATTGGCGCGTTGTGATCCACGAAGCACCAGAACAGATCAATGGGCACGACTGCGGCGTTCACGCAATTACCAACGGCATGTGTGTCGCACTGGGCCTGAACCCAATCGACTCGTACACGGCAGAGGATATGCCACTGCAGCGACTGCGCATCGCGTCCATGCTTCTGAACAACGGATTCAGCGGAGACTTTGATCTCACCATCTACTAAGCTGCTTTGCTTTCCACATGGACATGAATGCCGTCTGCGCACAATGACCTATAGAGGAACGACGAGTGTTTTCCCACATCCATTTGAACACCAAGAGTGTATTCCACCGCGACCCGAGCACCAAGAGTGCTTTCCAGATCTACATGAACACCAAGAGTGTATTCCACAGCCACATGAACACCAAGAGTGAAATCAGCAGAAGCTACATGACGAGATGCTTCGAGAGAGGCAACCATACGAATAGGATAGAATGGACATTAGAGACAATGGCCTTGGACGAGTTGTATAAACGCGCTGTATAGGATCACCACTGCAAATCATGTTTTTGCTTGCTTTTAGTTTTACTTGTATCAGATACCACGATGTTAGAGCAGACATCGATCTCGGCCGAGGCGTTTAGGAACAGGAAAAGGGGCTTTGGAAGACGCAGTTTGGCAGCAGCCAACGTCTTTGGGAGGTAGAAATGAATGGCATTCCCTCCTAGACATATGGATCAGTGACTCGGGTACAGCCGTGACCATGCCCGTGAAAGGCTAAGCTATAGCTGTTATGAGTGCCGGGAATGCCATGTTCCTGACGGCTCCGAAGTGAGGGCTTTTTTGTCGCAGTTTTCTCTTTCCCTCTCTTCTTTTCGGCCAAGCGAGTCAATCAACCCACGTTAGCGTGTATGGTAATAAACATCGGCCCGGCGCTCTTGCCCGAGGCCACGGAAGCCGCCGGTCGCCATGACGTTACTGTCAACCGTCGATTGCGCCTGTCAGAGCCTTGGTGGCCTTGTTCCGCACAAGGAAGGGCTACAGAGCGGAAACAAGGGCGTAGCGAGTAAGTAGTGCCGAGGCCGTGGCATTGCGCACGAATAACGTTTTCGAAGAGGCTTCGGTTGATTGGTTGGGATTCGGAGCTGGACCGGAGCCAACTAGGTTGAAGAACGGACTACTGCGACTAGGGCACCGGGTGCTGTAATTAGGCATGGCCTTGGATGTGAGAATGGGCTGATTGACGATGGTGATGGAGGGCTCGATTCCTAACAGAAGGGTCGACCCGGCGGCGACGGCGGCGGGTAAGGATTGGCCTAACGAGGCCGGCCAAGCGGAAAATCCGAAGGGGGTTACATGTAGCCTCGCCGCGAGTGCATGACCTCGGTCGTTAACTCGGAATTGGCGGCGCCAGTGCCCCAGCTAGTAACTCGTGCCGGTTGTGCTTCCTGCAAAGTATGCTTGGTGCGGATTGCAGATGGATGGAAAGCAGCAGCATGATGAAAACCAGGAGGCATGTCTGAGCCGCCAACAGCCGCGGCCGAGGTTTTCCAGAAGGACAGGGCCGGCGGTCAGTCACAGGGGTGGCACGTTCCCCCCTTCCGCGCAATCCATGCCAGAACGGACCTGTTTCTCCCCCGCCGTGAAGCGGAAACAAGGGGCGCGCAAAGTTTTCCCTTGTCACGATGGTGTTGCTTTCTCGGATGTTCCCCATCGATGCCTTGACAGCAAGAGTCACCAGCAGGGGTCCTGGGNCCGGATATGCAACCACGGAGAAAATGGACTTCTTCTAGAACCTGACCGGGGGGCCCAAGAGGGGACCCAGGCGGCCAGGGTTTCAGGGCGGCTGACGATGATGAATGGCTTGGTTCGGACAACCCCAACGGTACCAGTGCATCAAGGTCAGCTACTAGTTATGTAACCATGGCCAAGCGGAACGATGGAAAGCACTGCAACCAACACCGCACGGTAAGTTTGTCCAACGGGATGGTGGCCCTTGAGCGATCGGCGAGCCCGATTGGAGGGGTCCGGCGCGACCCTGCCAAGGATCAAGCAAGCCCGGCGCCGGCGAACCACATCCCTGGCGTCTCTGTGATCGTCTTGATGCCACCAAGTATTAGTGTTTATGCTTGTTTCTTTTTTTCACCTGCTTCAGCTCGTTGCTCGCCCAATGAAAACGGCCAATGGCCTTCTTTCTATGCAGCTCCGTGCCACAACAAGCCCTCGCTAGGTGATGCAACCGCGGACTTCTGACTTCTGAGTTCTGACTCCACCCAGGCGAGCGGCAATTATTCGTGAGGGCTTGGCAAACCTCGATTCCTGACTCGCCGCCTCATGAGACCCTCAACCTGTCACCTGCCAAAGGGGCTGTTGCTGCGCTACTTGGTGATACTACTGCCATCCAACGCGGTCCAGTGCACATCTGACACTTGGACTAGGCAGCCGTCTGGTTTGATTAGGTCGCGCCTCCTTCCTTTTTCTCCTTCCCTTTGTTTCTGGACAACACGGCGTTGTAGTACATACGTTCGCACCAGTCCATGCCTTCATACTCCCCGTGTCTGTGCGTCGTTGCGTGGTACGGACGCTGGCGAGGGGCTACTAGTGCTTCCGCCGACTCTGCCGTTATCGGCTGGTTGCTTCATCGTGCCATGAACCTTCGCCAAGACCCCGGTCAGGCAATGCCAGCTTCGACTGAATTTCCGTGCTATTCCATATTACTCAACGCGATCCACGCAACCTGAGCGGTTGATGACAAAATGCATTGCGGCTTGCCGGAACGCGACCCGCAGACGGGATACGTAACGGCCTTACGACTCACCGGCCGGTCCTTGCCGCCCCTCGCCCCGAATGGTTCTGCTGGACTAGGGACAGACGACGGCTCGTCGGCGCCGGGCCCGTAGTAGTTTTTTGCCGTGTCCTGAGTCACCGCTCAGCTCTCTAGTCCATGCCGAGGAGTCAAGTATACCGCCGGCAATAGTTCAGCTGCGGCTGTCCCCATCGCTCACACCAGCCACTGGCTCTGTCCAGGCTCACTGCATGCTTGCCTTGACGTCAAAGAAAGACACGTCCATGTAGTGGAGAGCCAAACAAGGAAGTTGGGACCCGCGAGAAAGGGGGCCCTTTCGGCGTTGCGTTGGCGGCTGACCATCTTTTGTGACAATGACCGCGGCAAGCAACAATGAAAGCTCTCAGAGCCAAGGTGATGGGCCGATCAAAATCCCTCTCGATCATCGTTGGCCGAAATTTGTTGAGACGTCAAGACCTATACAAGGTAGGTCTTGGCAACGAATACAAGGCAAGCCAACCACACCTCGTGTGACTGTGGCTGGTTATGTGAGCGGCTGCGGAAGTTTGGTGGCTTGGGCAGCCGTCCGCCTAGTGCATTGCCAAGAAGCACACCCCTACGCTGTGTCAACGGGACTTTGATGGTGATCGGCGCCGCCTTGGCGTCCGGCTGCAGAAGGCAAGGTCTGATTCGCAAGAAATGCAAGCACAAGGCTCGATCGAGTACCAGCAGGGGTTTGTCTGCAGATGCCGATGGCATTTGAATCGAGATTCACTCAACCGTGTTTTCAAGCCTTTCTTTAGAGAGGTCGTGGAGGCTGTAATAATGCATCCCAACCGTCTTAATACTTAATATGCCGGCCAGGGAGGGCGACTCTGCCGAAAGCTACTTGCTGAATTGGGTTGGGCAAGGATCCGGACATGATCAGGGAGTAGCCTGGGGCTTGCTTCGAGCACTCGTCCACCAAGGGTGCACAAGACAATGGCTTGAAACAGTTTGCGGGCGCTCGCTGCACCCCCATGCTTGCGGGCTTCGGCTGCTGCAATCCGTTGGTATCGCGGCATGAGACGCGAAACGTAAGCGACGCGGAACGCATTTTCTCCTTTCTGTTTCTTTTCTTTTTCCGCTCGTCTCGGGTTTTGTTTGTCGGGTTCTTCTTCGTCTTCTTCGGTGCTCTCTATTTTCGTGGTAACCAGTGGTTCATCTGTCACAAGGCCCAGCTGCTCACAAGGGGATTTGATTACCAGCAACGGATGGAGCGAGATAGCCGAAGCTAGCTAGCAACTTTGGGTCAGATGGCGGTGCGGCTCGGTGATCTGCACAGGAATTGCGCCTTTGGGAGCCAGGTTTAAAATTATGGAGGCTGTAGTGGACTGCCGGCGGCAATCGGATGTTCGGTTTCAGTATACTGTAACGGTCGTTGGCCTTCTCTGCCACTTGCGGAATCGGGCGCCCGTCCTTCACGTTCCGAGGCATGGAAAAAGGAGGAGGTCGACAAGCAGGCGTGCTTCGCCTGCCGTATGATTCGTTGGTCTTGGTCAATAAAGCACCTTCATGTCTTGGGAATGACGCTGTCAAATCAGAGCGACGCCTGGCTCAGATGAAGAGAGGACGACGCAAGCAGCAAAGGTTCCGATGCAAAAGTTCCGATGAGACGATGCACACTTCGCTTGGCTTGGGCTGCACCAAAGCCGCCTCCCCCTTTGGGGTGTGGTGGAATATGCTGCACGGGTCATCTTGCAAGGGGCCAGGCCGAGATTCAGTGTGAGCCAGTGCATCTTCCACAGATCTGACGACCATGCAGGCCGGGAATTTCTGTTGGCCTGAGCGGCGTAGGCGACGGGCACCACGACTGCTGGGCAATTTGGCTTCTTTTACTTGGTGGGCGGTAAGGTAGGCTGCACGACTTCGACAAGGCGAGCGACGGCAGCCAGTCGATTGCACCATAAGCTGCCCTGCGAATGCTGTTGGTTGGTCTGTCTGCAACGTCGAGATTGCATCAGCACGGAGGCACACCCAGCCTTGTGGATATGAAGATTCCAACTATGGAAGGCCGTCATTGGCCCACGGGCCAAGTACGAACGCACTTGGCGCCTTCCTGCTTGGGCACCTTACCAAGCCACCATGTTCCAACTTGAGCTAACAAGACGCGCCTGCCTTGCATTCTGAGCACCTGCCTGGAGGGTCGCCTGGAGGTGACGGGCGCCCCCCTCAAGGCTCAAGTCACCTCGGTGGTCAATTGGCTTGGAGCATTGATTTAGAGTCTGGGGATGCTGGGGAAGCCAAGGTTTGGGCCACAAGCCACCGGCCACCAGCCACCACCACCACCTTGATGCCATTCCCGCTCCAGGGTTCTGAGGGGGCTTGTCTAGGAGAAAAACTTAACGCCATACCCGTGAACATGACGATTAAGAACAGCCACCGTTTTGGGTCAAGGCCAAGCGGCCACGATTTGCAGGATGCTAACGCGGGGTGTTTTTGGTTTTGCGCAATGGGGGCGTTCCTTGGTGGTTTCGAAGCGTGCAGGAGCACAGATTCACGGGGACCTCCCTTCAGACACATTATGCTACACTCAACTCGGACATCCAAGCAACGGGTTCGAGGAGAGACTGGCCAAAGACCTCTGCTTTGATACGGGAAGTGCTGCAACGGGCTGCGGAGTGACGCATGGTCTGGGGCTGTAAACCTTGGCTTTGGATAGCGCCGTGATCGACAAGTGGGCGGCCGAGACCAGTTTGGCAGCGCCGCCATCGTGGAACGACAAAAAGACGAGGTGCCAGATGGACAGGACAATTTATTAACAAGGCCAGTGCTGCGGCTGCCCAGGCGGAGGCCATGCGGCTTGGGCAAGCATACGTAATACTCTCAATCTGGCAGCATGTTTCTAGTGCCAGATCCCCAGCTTTTGACAGCGCTGGTCGAACCCATGGCCGAGTGTACGAAACGGCGTGCGGCATGATCGTCATGGCCAAAACACATCGGGAAGTACCACATGCGACGATCACCGCCTTCATCATGCGTCCCGCAACACGTCAATGATAGGACAAGCGAGTCAACTGCCGTGGTCAAGGATCTTCCGAATAACCATAGCCCGCGGAGACTGGGGAGAATCCGGCCATGGCGCACGTGCGTTAAGCATTGCCCTTTTCAGGATACCAGCCGCTTTTCAACAAATTTTCTCTTCTTTCCCCTTTCAATCGATTGTCTCGGATTCTGTTGGACGACAAGGGTCAGACCCCTTCCGGAAGCCTTCTAGCAGCTTCCACAAAGCCGCAAACAGCCGTGAGACAGGGTGAGAATGAAAAATAGGAAATTGCTTTGTCGAAACGGGTGGTCGTGGGTTCACAGAATATTGCATCCGTGCCCACCTTTTTGGTTCCTCGGTGGAGCCAGGGCCAGAGCCAGAGCCAGATGGATCTTCACGATGTTGTATTTTGCAGCGCCCGTTATTAGTCCATACGTAATGGGCAATGGGTCCGCCGGTGAGTGCTCCGCGTGACGGGTGCCAATCGTTCGAGACGGCTGACCACCGTGGACATCATACGTCCCACCAGAGGCTTCACCGGAGCGGCACGACCGGACGTTAACCGTTGAGCTGGGCCACCTGCGAGACGCCGTCACCGCGCTGCAGGCACCATGGGTTCAGCAGCCTCTTGTCCCCAAGAGGGCCTGGGGGGCTGGGTGTTGTGTTGGGTAGAGTAGCTGCGTACGGATATGTGCCAGAGCACAGCGCCAAACGTTCCCCTCTTGCTTGTGACCAAGACGGCTGCGACAACGAGACGCTGTGCATGGTGACCCGAGGGGCCCGAAACTCACCAGGTGAAAGACTTTGGTATCCTCTACCCCTCCGCCGTTTCCCCACAGCACGCACAGCAACCACCAAGGTCAAAGGAAGCTACAGCGTGATGCAGCCCTACTTTGGGTTTGGGCTGGGTTTAAAGCAACGCAGGTGACCTTGTCCATGGACGGACCCGCATGGTGCTAGAGCAAGCGCCCGCTCGCCATCTTGAACCGTGGAATCTCCGCCTCCCTCCTCGGATCAAGCTGCCATCATTGGCCACCGTGGCGTCTTCTAGCGTCCTTCTAGGGCGCAGCCGGGGGCGAAATGGATCCATGCTGGGTGCTAAAGTTGTGGTCACTCCACCTGTCCTGTTTGTTTCCTCCGGACCCTCTTCTAGAGCATTGCTGCTCCGTGGCGAGCAGACCACTGTAGCACAACAGCCCTGACAACGCTGTGGTCGTTCGGCATCAACGTAAGGGTCCCCCCATTACCGTACGTTATTGAGCCGTCCTTCGCCGTGGCCGACGCCGCCGCCCCAGGAGCCGTTGCTGCTGCCCACCTGTCGCTGACCCTGCAAGATTGTTCCGAGGACAAGTGGCTCGAGAACAATTTACGGAGAGCCGTACGCATCCAGGCAGCATCGTGGTTGTTCATGCAACATGCAATCGTTTTACTGCCAATCCTCTGGGGATATTCGTACAGTGGGCGTTGCGTGCCGCGGCGGAGTGAATTCCCAAGCAAAAGTGGTCCTGGCAGCCAGCATCCCTGCAGAGAAGTCTCTGTGAGCTCTGCCGAAAGTACCTCAGGACATGAAATGAGTGACGTGGAGGTGGTGCAAAGACAGGCAAAAGGCCGCAGGCCTCTCCGGGGTGGACCCCCAATGGGGCTACTTGGGCGCGCCGTCGACGGTACTTGGCTCCTGCTGTTTCCAGCATGGGCAGGTACCTGGTCGATCTCCCACATTTCCACCTTGTCTTCCTTTCCTTCCATTTGTGCTTCTATTTTGCTTGTGTCTGCTTGCTGATCTCGGCTAATTCTACGCACTGCAGGCGGGTGGCGCAGGGAGATGGCGATGGCGATGGCGTTCTGTGTCTCTCCGTGCCGTTGCTTTGGATGCAACCTTTGCATGCTGCAATAGCACCTTAATATTATGATCGTCGTTGGACGGTACGGCACTGTATTGTGCAGCGAAACTTGCAATCGCCCATCGATCGGTGTCGTCTATTGAGGCTTTCAATTCGAAGCGGTATGGGTCGGCCTGCCCTTTTTCCCTTGCTTGGGATCTTCTCTTCCAAAACACCGCGCCTCCCCCCCCCCTTCCCACTTCTCTCTCTCTCCCCCTCTCTCTCACACCTTTTCCCTCTGAAATCTCTCATCCCTCACTCCTCACCCTCGCCCTTGCTTGCACATTTGCCTGGGGCTCGCTCGCTCCGTATGGTGGTCCGTGAGATCCGTCGCTGGTGGCCTGTGAGTGAGGCAGGTGAGGTGCATGTCTCGCGGGTGCCACTCCGTAGGCTCTTCTAGAGAGAATTAGGCCCTGTCATGGTCGGAGTAGCGCGCTAGTCGGCTCCTCTTTTGGTGCCTGTCCATCACCCACTCTCCGGCCTCTCCTTCCCTGGCCACCCACCACCCCCTTGCCTCCCTTCCAACCCTATCCACCATGGCTACTTAGGTTCCCTCTTACTTCATGCACAGCAGCAGCATGTACCTTGCCTCGTACCCATTCCACGTACTAGTTTTCTCTTTTAGGTAGTTCAGACGTCCTACGCTAGCGTGCGACAGGCCGTAACGGCGCCCTTCCCCTCCTCCATTTGGGCTTGTTGCTCGCCATACCATCGCCATACCAGGCCTTGCCTGATCTTTGTGTGTACATATCACGGTCACACCCCCCATCTGTCCTCTCCGCATTGCCCTCCTTCCTCCCTCCCTCCTCGACCTCTTCCTGCCTCGACTGACTTCCCCGACATCGTCACTCTTGGCTGCCTTTTCTGCTTCACTTCGTCTCTTCCGTCCTCACTTGTTTCCATCTTGGCATCCATCTCGGGTCGACGACACAGAAATACGTCAATACCACTGGCAGCGTTCCTTCTAGGTTGGGGCCGCCGCCGCTGGTAATCACTAATACATCACGCCTCCCGTTCACATACCCGCCTAAGATATCGTGCCGCTTCTCAAACACCCTAGCCGGCTTTCCTTGGCAACCCAAAGCGTCCTACAAGGTATGTGACTACTTGCATCTCTCGACCCTTCACTACATTTTGACTTCGGCTTCCGTGCTGACCATGCGTCTACTTGCCAGCCACATTCAATTCTCGGCTCATTGTCAAACCTGGCGAACCCGGCTGCCTGCCGCCCAGAACTACAAAACCCAACACTTACTGCTTTATGCATCAACATCTTTTATAAACTACCCCGAATCTAACGGCTGTCGACCACACCAAAGAAAGCTGGAGGATCTCTTCACCCAGCGATGGTCCACCTGAGGCCGAAACGCTCTCCTGCCTTTTGCCTCTCTTCCGACTTCTTTCACACTTGTCCCGCAAGGCATTCTTCCTCTTCCGACAGCTGCACCGACTCCGATCAATCGAATTCGAGGTCGAGCAGCCTCTCCATCTTTCGACGTATCATGGCCTCGAAGCCTCCAACTCTGTCGGAAATACTTCGCGATGTGTCTCCTCCACCATACACCCTGACGGCCTTTATGGCATACCTCTCTCAGAATCACTGCATGGAGTCGCTTGAATTTACTCTGGACACTCAGAGATACACAGCATGTTATGATCAACTCGTGAATCAGCAGCAGTCAGCTGAGAGCCGGAATCACGCGTGTGCCTTATGGGATAAGCTGATGCAGGTCTACATTGTTCCTTGCGCTCCCCGTGAAGTCAACATCCCAGCCAGTGTTCGCGACCGTCTCCTGTCGTATCCATCTCGGCCAGTGGCTCCTCACCCATCGGCCCTCGACGACGCGAGCCGAATCATTTATGAACTCATGAACGACTCCCTCCTGGTTCCCTTCATCGAGTCCGTGACACCATTGCAACTGGAGATTCCAGGCGACGATTACCTTCACTCGCTTTCCTCGAATCCTTTGGCCAGAACATCCGGTTCGAGGCTGAGATCTATCTCCTCCTCTCATCACCACGACCCTGAGGGCCTCACCGACGACAGCGATGGCATGTCACCGCCCGCTCTGGAACCGATGACCCCTCCCACCACGCCTCCCACGTCTGAATGGGGCTTTCACCCATCGCCAGGTAGCTTCCAGCGCGCCGTGGCTGCACACAACAAGGGCTGGAAGAAAGTTGGCGCCAAGCTTGGCTTCAATCGCAAGCCAAACATTCGCCGATCCACTCCCACTTCTGCTGTAGAAGTTGATGCTTCCCTTACGGATTCTGCTCACAATAATTCTTTATGAAGGTTACGGGCCTCGCCGGTTCTCACAACATCTGATACAGATGAAACCGACGGAAGCGGCTGGGCCTCGGACATTGATGGAGAGCCTTCGCTTGATGTGCGGGAAGCATATTCTGCAAGAGCAACTTGTGGCAATAATCTCGACATTGGGCGGCGTGGCGGGAGTTATCGAAACGGTGTTGCTGGTCGTCTCGGATCTTCGCACGGCAAAACATTGTCAATCCAAAAGCCACGGCCACGGCCGAGGGCTTCCAGATCTTATCAAGGGCAACGAGCAGTCATGGCGCCGATGCGCTCGCTTTCAACGCGCAATCGAATCGGCGAGTCTGCTGGAACCAAGCGCACTGTGTCCGGCCCAGAGTCATTGGATTCATTGCAATTGCCTCCAATTGATACGACCTCACTATTTGCGGACATTGCTTCACGACCATGGATGGGCTTGTCTCAATCAATCGACACTCAATCCCATTCCGTTGGGCGTTTGTCCAGTGCATTGACCGCGGACACCAGCCCTGGATCCGATGATGGCGATCACGTCTGTTTTTCTCCCACAGAAAAAGACATGTACGGGTGGGATGCGGCCTGGGAACACCAAATCCGGATAGCAGCTGCGGCACGCGACGCCGACGAGCCTTGTCTGGACGACGGACATACCCGCCGGAGTGGGTTACTACAGAGAGTTTTTGGTGTCGGTGCCAGCGCACAGACAGGGAAATAATTCAGGATTGATACCCAAGGTTGAGTCTACTTACTCTACCGTCTTCTTCTTCTTCTTCTTCTTCTTCTTCTTCTTCTTTTCTTCATCTTCATCTTGTTGTTCTTCTACAATGTTACGCAAGACAGCGGATCGTTGTTTTTCAGACCGTTCTTAGCGTTCAATCACTGCATCGGCGGAGTTTCATGCATTTGGGATACTCGGCCGGATAGGCCATGCACGAGGCATTTGAGGGCATCAAAAACTATAGAAATGTTTCAGGGTTTGCTCTTTCAAAAGGGTAGCGGCTGGCGTTATAGACGGTGGGATGGTCGCATCGGAATTGTGCGTCGAAACGGGTAGAAGGCGGAGCGATTGGCCTGTCAATGATTTAACATACGGATTCCCCATGGGCGCCGAGTGTACGCACCGCGTCCTTTGCTACGAAGCATATACCATGATTGGACGAATATACATTTGGCATCGGTAGGCAGCCGTGAGCTGCCGTTGCACAACAAGCATCTTGTTCCTCGCTTTTGAGTGTGACTGCTGTAGCCGAAACATAGGAGACTCTCCTTTTTGGAACAACGCTGTTGTCTGATCTAAGATTGAGGGGAAATGGATCTTGTCCGCTCCGGCACGAAGCAAGTATGGGTCGAGCAGCGAACGCGTGACGAGCATTCATAGCGAGGGTAGTCAGTTCTCATTCGAACCAAGAACGGCACGACAGAAAAGATTACTGTCTAGAACCGAAGGCCTATTTCTAGCCCTAATGCCACTACCGTTGAGATAATCCTAACATCGCACGAAACATACATCGAGATACAAGAACGAGAAATGCGAAAAGGCGCACAAATGTAACGCGTTTGGGTTGCGCTCACCCTTCAGAGCAAGACTGCCTGCCCTCACGGCATAGCACAGCCACGCCTGCCTAAACATTGAGCCGTGAAAGTTTTGTTTCCCCTCCCACCAGGTAGCTAGCTGCCTAAACCTCGCTAGGCTTGTTGTGCCGAGAATACATGTTCCATTCGAGGGTGCTGGCGAAGTCAATCTTGCCCTGCTCTACTTGCTTACGTGTCGACGACAGCATCGGTTTAGGCAGGCCCATGGATTCCAGGAAGGCGACAGCTAGTTCATGGGTCAGCCAACCAGCGATATCTGCAGTGGGGGGGATGGGGGGAAGGTGAAGACTTTGACTTACATTCCTTCCACTCTAGCTCCTGCCGTTGGCGACTCCAGTTGAGCTCCTCGGTCATGATGTCGATGATCTTGGGCAGAGCCTCCAGGGCGGCCTGCGCATTCAGGAATGCCAAGCGCGTGCGGCGAGCGAGCACGTCGACGGCAGTCGACGCATATTCGTGACGCACAGAGTAGCGGATCTCGCCGTCGACAAAGGGGTACAGCTGCGAGATGCGCTCGCCGCGGGCGGGGAAACGCTTGTCCGTCAGCTTACACAAGGCAGCAACAGCCCAGACACGGTCACCATAGCTTTCGATGAGGTGTTTTGCCACGTCCGTCTCGATGCCGAAGTGTTGGATGACGGGGATGAAGAGGGTCCTGCTGAAGCCGTGGGCGCCGATGAGGCGAACCTTGTGTGTCTGGCACGAGCCGTCCAGGAAGTCGCCGTCGTAAGCCAGGTCGGTGCCACTGATTTTAGGTGCATTTGTGACGGGTTTGGTCCGAAGCCCGAATTCCTTGATGGCGGCATCGACACACTCTTCGGCCATTTGCCGGTACGTAGTCCACTTGCCGCCGGCACACGTGAGGAGACCCGAAGACGAAATGTCGATGAGATGGTTGCGAACCAGAGACTCCGTGTTCTTGGCCTTGGGATCCTTGACCAGGGGCCGGATGCCGGACCAGGCGGCCAGGACATCGCCACGTCGCACGTTGATCTCGGGAGAAAGGTAATGGCGGATCTCGTCTAGAATCCAGTTGATGGATTTCTCGTCCGGAAGAGGGTTCTGCGAAATGGAACAGGGCGAATCAGTGGTGCCGGCGATGGTGTTGCCCTGCCAGGGCAGGAAAAAAATGACACGGCCATCCGACGTTGAAGGGTCGATGAGGCCCATCTTACCGGGACAATAGTAGCCCGGCAGAATAACATGAACACCGGAAGCCGGGGCAACGATCTCCTTGCAGTCCTGGTCGTCCATCTTGCGGATAGAATCCGTGAAAGGCCCCGTGCAGTTGATGATGGACTTGGCCTTGACAGTAATTTCCTGCGCTGGTTTACCGTCCTTGTCTGCGATCAGATCCTTGACCCTGGCGCCGCAGAGCCTGCCTCTCTCGTCCTTGAGAAGCCCGGTAACCTCTGCGTGGTTGGCAACGGTGGCTCCGTAGAGTGCGGCCGTCATGGCGATGGAAACATTCATGCGGGAGTCATTGTGAGCGCCATCGTAGTAGACGAGAGCGCCAACCAGATCGGTAGGCTTGAGCATGGGGAATACCTCGAGGGCCTTGCTGCGGGTGAGGAAGTATGAGCTTTCGATGCCCTCGCTTCCGGCCAGGATATCGTAGCACTTGGTTCCGGCCCAATAGTACGGAGCCTTGAGCCAACTGTCGATGGGCAGCATGATGGGCAACCACATACTCAGGTGAGGAGCCGTCTGGAGGAAGTACTTGCGCTCCTTGAGAGCCTCCCTGACCAGCTGATACTGATTCCAGTCCAGGTTCCAAACGGCCTTTTCAAGATAGCGAACGCCACCGTGGACGAGCTTGGTGCTCTTGCTGCTGGTGCCGCTGCTGAAGTCATCGCGCTCTACCATGGCGACCTTGAGGCCCCTGGTAGCGGCATCGAGGGCGACTCCGGCCCCGGTAGCACCACCTCCGACGATGAGCATGTCGTACTCGGTCTCACCAGGGTCGGCACTTCGCCGCAGATCGGCGAGCTGCTGCATTCGGTCCTTGACCTGGGGGAACTGGGGCATCTTCAAGGAGCCATTGGAGCCGTGAGTTGGGGGCGGCACGGCGGCGATGGCAGCGACGCCGGGGATGTCGCGGGCCCGGTAGCTGTAGACGAAGAGACCGCCGGCCGTGGCGAGGGCGGCTCCGGGAATGAGCACGCGCCGCCACGCGCGGAACCGGGCTGCGGCCATGGTGAGACAAGGGTCTGGGCTGGGTGGATGGAGCTCGGTGAGCAAGTCGATGCCGTCCTCGCGTCTCCAAGGATGATATTATCTAGCGAGAGAAAAGAGGCGCACTGGGGACGGGCGGGTGCAAGGCTGGACCACAGGTTAGCTGGGCAAGATCAGCAGAGCTCTGGAGGACAAGGCCTACAGCTCGACCGCTCCAGACGCGAGCAGCAATCAATGGGCAGCGCTCGAGCTGCAGCCGTGGCGGTGGGTTTTCACGGCGTCACACGAAACCGGGCACCGGCGAGAGGAGCCGATCAACCGATTGAGATGGTAAAGCAGCAGCAGCAGCAGGAGGAGGAGGAGGAGGAGGAGAAGAAGAAGGACAGGGCCAATCAGCGAGAGGTTTGCATGTTTTATTTATTGCCGTTTACCCAACGAGCTACTGCAGCTAGCTCACAGCACTCGGTCCTTTGCTCGAACGCCTGTGGGATACAACTTGCCATGGTGGGAAAAGGATGATATGGGCCATCATGTATGACGTTGGGGAGCAGCCGGGATGCGCGACACAAAAAGTGGGAACGTGGGGTGAGGAAGGTGCGGATTGACCTCATCATCCACACCTTGCCTCGGCCATCTCTGTTACTTACCTCTATGCCTTGCTGAGGTATCATGCTAATTTACTTACCCTGCAGCCTGCACGCGGAAAAACAGTTGAGCTTCGTGCAAGCATTGAAGAACACAAGCAGCCGGGGGCTCACGCGAGGCCGTTCCCCTCGTGCCATGGCACTGCCATGGCACTGCCATCACCAGCTCTATCTGTGGCTCGCCTGTGGATACCTAGAGCCGTTGCTGCAGTGGACACACATGCTCCCGGACAACGACCGTCATCCATGGCGTGGCACCACCACTATCAGCGCCTAGTGTCCCGCCGGTATCAAGAAGTCGGCGTAGTCGCGTTGCCTGTGTGTTCCCAGCAATTACCAAGTCTGGGCAACCTCCCCCCCCCCCCCCGCACACAGGAGAGAAGAGAATTACCTCCCTTGTTACCCCAGATGAGAACCCAAAACAGCAGCCCCCCTTGCCCTGGTTACCCCAACTTTGCAGTGTCTAAACCCCCTTCGTCAACACAAGACGAAACCACGGGGTTGGATACGCCGGAGCTCTCGGATGAGCCGCATTCATCAATCCTTTTGCGGCAAGTCACTAAGCCGCAGGCATTCAACCAGAGGAGACAAGTTCTGAACCATCCAAAACCCGGGGTATGAATTGCCCTCCCTCCCATCTTACATAAGAAACCTTGGGTCTGTCTTGCCCGCTCCTGGACTCTGGAGTCGTGATATCTACATTGCATAGGTAACTCGTACAATCATAAAAGAAAAAGTATCCAGGCCAAAAAAAAAAAAAAAAAAAAAAAAAAGAAACCATGGCCTTTCGCCCGACACCGCCCCTGAATCACATCCCCTCACGCCTACCCTCCACGCAGTGGCGGAAGAGCACATCCACAAACGTCGCCGACTGGCCACTCTGCTCCTGCTTGTCCCGCCTGTCTACCTTCCGGATCGTGCCGGCGTGGATCGTCGTTCCGTCTCGGCCAACGTAGCCCATCTCAATCACCTCCGATGCCGAGGCCGCGTTCTTGTGCCCAAGCTTATGCTTGTCTCCTACCAGGGTCTCCTCCGAGGATGGCGTGCTCGGTCCCATCTCATCCTTTCTTGCCGATTCGACATTGACCGTGATCTCCTGTGAGATCATGATGCCGCCAAATGAAGGCGGCATGGCTCTTGACGAAGCCGGTCCGTACGACATCTCTACCCCCTGCATCTCATAGTCGCTCTTGCACAGATTGATAGTGGACGTAGAATGGTTCGACCGTCCCGACATGCGCAGTGTTGTGTTGGCTGCCAGAGGCTTGTCGTCTGCACCGGCATCATCGTTCGAGCCGAGGCTTGAGCGCCCGTGATGCCAACTGAGCTTCGACAGCCGTCCGCGTGTTGGCGCGGGCTTCTCCATGCGCTGCGCCGCCTCGTGTACCACGGGACCGAATTCGCGGTGCGCATCTTGGATGAAGTTGAGCTGGTGGCCTTGGCATTGCTGGTGGGCCTTGAAGAAGGAGAGGGGGATAAACTCGCAGGCCGTGGTGGCCGCAACGCTATGAATCGGCACCACCAGTCGGAAGGCAACCATTGACTTTGTTTCCCCATACTCTTGGCTAATCCCAGGCAAGGCGACAGGCTCGGCGGTGAAGACTGCTTCGTTCAGGATCGGATCCTGGACCAAGTCGAGTAGGGTCTGGGTGCCTTCGCCAAGCTTCCGCATGAACTTTCTCTCGCGATCGGTTGATGCCGTTGATGTTGCGAGACTGTCAAGACCTCTGAGCATGGTCGCGAATGGCACGCCGTCAAACCGCTTGAGCATTTCCATATGCCAAGGCTCGAGTGTTTGCGTTGCCAGCTGCGTTGACGGCAGCAGGTGCCTCGCCCCTCTTCGAACCAGGATGTCGAACCCTGACGTGTTAACACGTGCCTTGATGGCGAAGAAGCCCAGGTGGACGCCAGGTTTGACTAATTCCTCCTGGTCCGCGTAGTTGGCCATGTCGCGCAGCTTGGACTCGACTCCAGGTGTCTGGATCTGCATGGTTGACGCGATGATGCTGCTCACTTGATGAAGGTCGGCGAATCGATAGCCGGCAGAAGCCAACTTGTCCGCGTCACGGTCGCTGCGGATCCTGCGCACAAGGAACAGCAGCGATCCGCGTCCGTACTGTGGCCCCTGGTAAGACCCTTTTTCAACGGCATCCTCGTCCCCAGCCTTGGTCTTGTCCGTTTTGCCTGCGTCCGCAATGGCGTCCCTCCCTGAGGCTCCGGTTGGTAGAATCTCGTCCCAAAGTATTCCGATCAAAGGCAAGTTCTCGCGGAGCCGATCGGCCAGTGTCATGGCAGCGTCACAAAAGAGTTCTCGGAAAGCGATGTCGTAATCCAAGCCACGCTCTCCAAAGTCTGCCCCCATTCGTGTGTTGCTTTGCTCGAGTCGAGTGCGGGCCAGGTGCTTCCTGATGCTTCCCACCAGGTTCAGAATGCCTGTCCAGTTCCTAGAGGCCTGGAACATCCAGTGGTACAAAGGATGGGCAACCCCAAATCCTTCCTTGTCGTTCTACAAGGCACATCAAGTCAGCTAAGAGTACCCTGGATGTAGAGCGTCTGGCCGCGTCAAGGTTGTACTCACTGTTTCCGGGAATGAGTTTGTGATGATTGTACTCGGAACCAAACCATCAGGGTCGACTAGAATTCTTCCGTCCAAGTCAAACACAGCTGCGGCGAGCGTGATCTTCTGTGCACGTTCGGCCGAACGACTCATGTTTCTTGCCCTCAGGATCGCAAGACCGGCGATTGTCATGCAAGCAATGACCGACTGCACTCTGTTAGCTACCCCGTGCCTGCGGTTACAAAGGGGTTGGTGTGGGCGGCTACTGACGAGGCAAATGACGACAATGAGCGTCGTGTTTTGTTCCGACTCCTCCAGCGGGATCACACGGACAAGCCTGTATCGTGTTCCAACGGCTGCGCACCAATGCATGCCGGACACGGCTCCAGCCAGCATGAGGGCAGAGAGTCCTCTCTTCCACCAGACATTGGCCCACATGGCTCTGAAGACGAAGAACATGGACAGGGCCACCGTGCTGGCAGTAACGGCGATGATGGCAGAGCCCACCACGTTGGCAGGCTCATATTCACAGGTGTAGTTGCGGATGGAGAGGTTACCAAGATAGTGCATGCCGCACACGCCGGTGCCGCAGAGAAGGCCTCCAACACAGACTCTCCACCAAGAGACGATGGAGCTGCTGCCGATGGCGACAAAGGCCAGGGCAAGGACGACAATAGGAACAAAGAAGGACAATGCAGTGATGCCTCCAGAGAAGGCAATCTGCAAGCCATCTTCGCCCTCCCCCATTTGAATGGCACGGTTACCGATGAAGTGCTGGTGACGGACGTTAGCCATACAATCGCTTGGAGATCCTGCATCGCCGACATACCATGGACCAGATAGCCACGCCACCCATGGTGACAGCAGCACCGATCAGCAAGAGGCTGTGGATGGTTAGCAAACCAGTGTTCCTCGCCAGTGAATG
Organism: Stachybotrys chartarum; assembly: GCA_001021365.1. Taxonomy (NCBI): domain Eukaryota; kingdom Fungi; phylum Ascomycota; class Sordariomycetes; order Hypocreales; family Stachybotryaceae; genus Stachybotrys; species Stachybotrys chartarum. The sequence goes on from LDEE01000010.1 coordinate 903,985, forward strand.
GGACAAGCCGTCACCTACTTGTTGTACAGTCCTCTGAAGCCAGTACGACGGTTGATGAGTTCCAACGTCGAAGCGGCGCCGACGAAACTGACGACGTAGCTCAGAGCCACGAAACCAGGTCCATGGCTGTGAGGTACCATGTGGCCCTGATACTGGCGAAATAGGTCTGCGGACGACATATCGGACGATGTGAGGAGGGCCAGCAATCAGCAGACCGATCAAGACCAGCATGTTTCACAACGACGGCCGTCAGGCTGGACGAGGGTCCTTATACAAGGCGTGAGGGCTCAGCACCACAACACACGCCCCCGGCTAGCAGCTCCAAAGAGTTAGTCTTCGTTGGTTGGTCAGATGCACCACATCTGGCCAATGGAGCAAAGTACAGGTCACAAACTCCAGCCCTCGCCCTTGCGGAAAGAGACAAGATGGCGTGGATGCAGGTCATCAAGGATCCGCAAGCGTTTCCCCTACAAGGGCCGAGGCAACGACGAAGGAACCGTTGGAATTGAGAACAAGAACGACTAACATGTAGGTAGCGTTGCGCACGTCCTGGTGTTCTCCAGCTCAAGTGTGGATAAGGGGCAGCATGGCGATGCCGACCCAACAGGTGTCTGCTTGCCCTCTCCACGCAAAGACAGCCAAGCCGCGATGGCGTCGATGACTCGAACGACGCGAGCCCTTTGGGCCTGTCCCGACGGGCGCTGCCACAGCAGTCTCGATCCATTCGAGGAACGGGCAGGACGGCGGCGACTTAGCTGAGTGCCCAGGGCATGACAATAACAAGGCCTGCCTAGAGGGCGCCTCCCTGCATTTCTTTTCTTCTTCCCCTAGCCTGGCCAGCTTTTGCTAGCGCACCTGGCGTACATTGCCTACTTAGCCGGCCTATCGACGCGGGATCCCGGGCATTCCTTTTGCCTAACCCAACGAACTCGGTTGGTCCATGGCCGCAGCGAACCAACGGCCTGGCTCAGGAGAGAGAAGATGCGTAATTGGACGACGAATGCGATATCCATGAGCCATGAAAACCATGCCCCGGCCAAGGCCAACCCAGGTCAGGCCAGGCCAGAGCAGCGCAGCCCTCCATCAGGTCGGCAAATTTGCAAGTCGGCTGTGGCATTGACGCTGGTCATGCACGTCTACCGGGCAGGGGCCCTCGATCATGATCTGCCATGATCGGCGGCCGGCGATCCGGCCACACAAGCTCTTCAGCCCTCCCTAATACCAACTGAAGCCGCTTCGCCGAAGCGCACGGTCCTTGAAAGGTGCTCCTGCCCGTGGTGGATGCTTGAGATCCGAGGCCAGCAGGGGCCATCGGGGACAAGTCCTCGAGGCTAGATGGATCTTCCCTCCCCATGGTCCTCACTTGCCCTTGTCATCTCGTGGGATTCGTGGCTAGATCGTATTTCCAAGTCCAGCGGGGTAGTCTGATCGGAGCACAACCCCATTTCAACCCTAGTCTGCCGTCACCACTTGACAACTTCAACTAGGCCGGCCACTGTGCCGGGTGGAAAGGACCCGCCGAGCCTGCGGCGATGTCTCACTCTTTTGCGTGGGCCCAACGCACCGGGACAGCTCGCAACATGACTACTTAACTGCGCGAAAAGAAAATATCCATCTCGCGGGCTTGGCTGCCACGCTTCGTTGGTTCTGGACCCTGCTCTGATCGCTCGTCGTTGGATGGTGTCTCCGTGTCTCTGCGCCATTGTCTCTATTTGTCTTTCCACCAAACAGTCATCGGCGCCCGCCGTGGCTGGTTCGTGTTTCATATCTCCAACAGCCCCAGCTGTACTTTCGAATAGACAGGCGAGTGTCTGTCTATCTTGGCAGGAACAAGCGCTAGGGTCCGATGGCCGTGGCACCATACGCAAGGCCGGCCAGGAACCTATGCTTCGAGTCTCGGTGGCGTCACACTTCCATCAAGTCACTTCTGCAGCCCTTGTTCTTCTTATCGTCTCCCGCACGCACCCTTGCGTAGCCTGGGCTTTCGGGTGCGTCGTGGGCTGGACTGCTACACACGAGGATGCCTGGTGCCGAATGTTGCTGGCCATCAGCCAGCCACAGAGCCATTGCACGGGCCCGTGCGCCCGAATCAACCCATCCAAGCCATTCGCGAGGCGTGAAATCCGACTGGTCACCGTGGCAGACGTTAGTCGGTCCTCGAAACCACTTCCGGTATAGCGGTCACGGCCTGCGAGACCAATTTGTGTTAGCGAGTGCTGAAGCAGGAGTCTCAGGCTCGCCAGGCTCCATAGGAAGAAACGGAGCTACTGACTTTACAGTACAGTATACATTCAAACATTTGAAATCACAACACATCTTGGCGCAAAGCAGGATGGTCTTGGACCGCACATCCAGCCACCATGTGGGCTACTATATGCCCTACATCCTCTAGATCGGAGGCGTGAAGCCTTCCCCATTTGTGGGCCTGGATCTCAGGAACCAAAGGACAGAATGATGACAATGAAGTCCTGCCCAGTAGGGGCGGCAATTGATTGTCTTCGTGCAAGTATCAGCGCTCAGGTCATGCAGGTGCGGCTTGGCATTCAGCTGTCTTCGGCAAAATGGACTAGCTCTTTCCCCAGTCGCGATAGGTAAAAGCGGCGAATGTCGGCTGGCAGACTCTGAAATGCCCTTGCTATACGTGCCACGTCGACCCGTCCCTTTTCATACGCAGCAAGATCCCTGTTTCCATAGACGTCGCGGCCAGCAGAATACCCACCGTCCAGGTCACGGAAAAAGGTGTTCACCGCGATGCTCAGAGCTGTTTCTGGCTTGGCTGTGTGCAGCCACATTGGTGGCAGGAAAAGTACATCTCCAGGCATCAAGTTTGCCTCGCAAGGGTGGGTGCCGGCCAGTGACGGCGACTCAAGGAGCGAGAAAACGTCGAGGCTAGAGCTGGACGCAGCAGGAGGGAATGAAAGCATGCCAATCTCCCTTGGAGGGAAGAGAATCATCTTCTTAGATCCCTGTATTTGGGCGTATATATTTGCCATGACCTGAAACCATGTCAGGTGGTTAGCTTTGCTGGACATGAGAGCAACTGCTTTCTAGACGCCACTCACGTCGTAATGCAGCCACATATTGACGCGGCCTGATATCCTCAGGACGGAGCTGAAGCAGTTCTCCCTGACATACTTCATTTCCGGTGGCACGCTAAATTCGTCAGCCAGGGTCGGAAAATCGCTCTCGAGACTGGCCGGGAGCTCCGATGGCTGTGCTTGTGAAAGTGAACGTAAATAGAGTCTCTCTCCCTTGCACATGCGATCCATGACGACACCAAAAGCCTCGGTTGCGTAACAGAAATTCTTGGAGTTGAAGTCCATCTCTGCCGTATCCTCGAGGCATTCGTGAACGACCACCTATAGCAGTCAGCAACATAGTTTCCACAAGCTTCGGTGTCACTCACCTTTCTCTCGCTGCCTACTCGCTCAATCAAATGATCCGGATTCCACTTTTGTAGGCAGTCCCCCAAGTTTAGGCGTTCTATCACGACAGGGCTTCTCTCTCGTAAAACTTCTAGAAAGCCGTCCTCTGAGTTCAGCTTGATTCGCGGCACCGCCGTAATACTTGGGCTAGCATTGGCCAACGAAAGTTGCGCGTCAAGGCTGTCTGTCCTAACAATCCTGTGAGGGCCCGAACATGTGATTGCGTTTGCTGGGGCGTCTTTTTGCATGGAATGGCTCACTAGACTAGGAAGTTTGGGAATGACAATTCGAAATATGTCAGTCTGCCAGAACGTCCCCATGGAGAAACACGTCGCTCCACCTCCTACAACGAAAAGCTCGTCGTTGCCCATTTTTACAATCGATGTGCCAACCATGAATGGCCGTCGGGTTGATTCGTCGCCATGGTCGATAGCTTTGAAACACTTGTAGGTTTCGGCTTCGATTGATAGACTGATGAAAGTGATTTCTTGTCCTTGGTTGGAAGGATTGTGGCCCAGCCCACCACAAACAGCAACGAGATTGCCTAGTTCCACGACATGCGCGCCAAATACTGAAAGCTCGTCCTGCCCAACTGAGAGCGGATCGACCTTCTTAAACGATAATGTCGGTTGCTATAGATCGGGAGGTCAGTTCGATGCACGGAGATGGGAGAAGTCGAGGAGTTCTTGCTGAAGCACATACCTTGGATTCCGTAATAACCAGTTCCCAAACATAGGCCTGAGTATTCATCAGACCTCGGTTATCTATGCCGCCAGAAACAAGTCCTCTGAAGCTCCCAGGCTCTTTGTCAGATCGTAAGTTGCAGAGCATTGCGCCAAATGTGGGCTCGGGTCGAGCCCCGACAATATCGCACTTGAGCCATCCCTTGCCCGGATAGAAGACGAAAGATTCCGGTGAAATACTGGATACACTTGTCTTCCCACCCATGACAAGGGTGAGGAAAGAATCTCGTAGGCGTACCGAAGAGTGTCTGAACAATGGCACTGGTAGCTTGGGCATTTCTTTCCAATGGAGTCCCATTCCCTTTTCGAGCAACCAGCAATCGGAGAAGACATGGGTTGGTGAGCTCCTGCCACCCACCACTAAGACGCCAAGTTCTCCTAGATCGGTTACTGTGAAGCACATGCGGGCCGTCGGTCCATTCTCCGGCCATTTCAGTGAAGTATGATGGGAACCAACAGCAACGATGTCGCAACTATCCGCCCTACCATTAGTCCCCAATCCCAGCATGTTGACAACATGCTGCTCTCCTAACGGATTTCGAATAACCACTGCACCTCCAAAACGCCGCTTAAGTTGTCCCGGGATTTCGTGAGTTGCAATTCTGACCTCAGATGGTAGAGCGACTTCTGGACAGCCTGGAGAAGGATTTGGTCTCGCATCATGAGCAACCCCAGGCTCCGTGGCAACAGCATGTAAAATGAAGTAGTGTCGTGCGAAGAGAATGAATTCTTCCCATTCGTCGAATGGCTCGACAATGTCTAATGCGGCACGCTCGTCTGACGAAACGAATTCACTGCCGGACCAAGCATGCCACAAATCCCAAATGTCTACATGTGCCCAACCTCGCGCTTGGAACCGGGCTCTCTGGCTTTCGGTTGTGGGATAGCTACCCACAGACCTGGGAGGCGTGCTCAATTTGTCAAAGTGCTTGAGCATTGTTTGCGCAAAGGGATGTTCGGGTCCTTGTGGGAGGATCTGCTCGAGGAGGCAAAACTCGGCTAATGGCACGCAGTTAGTTCAAAACATCCAAAGAGTACTTGAGAAGAATCCCACCTTGCCCTATGGAGCTCGCCCATTCCAGAAGAGCATCGGCTGACGCTGTGTCCATGTATGTTATAGAGACTTCAGCCACGAAAAGAACACTGCAGTGTGGAAGAGAGACGAGGGTCTCCAAAGACTGGCGCAAGATTGAAAGCCGTCGTAAGTCACAAGCCACCTGACAGTATTTTTCGCTGCGAAGAATGATGCTGTCACTATCCGAAGTGCTAACAAAGGGGTCTTGGCCAAGCAACTCTTTCAAATCCGGCGTTTCCAGCACAATGGCACGCTTCTTCTTGATGAGGTCGGGGTAGTCGACGTCAATGAAGAGAGCATCGTCACAGACAGAAGGGTACCTGGCGTGACACTGCCATGGCAAGACATCGCTGATTCATTAGATTTATCATTGATGAATCAAGGGGCTCAAAGATATCGACTAACCTTCCACAGCCCAGGTTGATGACGACCTTCTTGGCAGTCGACGGACGACTCAAGAACTGGCGAACAATAACGTCGATGGCTCTGAGTCTCAGCCAGTAGCCACGGTTGATGAGAGGCGCTCTCCTCTGGAATTTCTTGACGAAGTAGCGGAAGTAGTGTGGTTCATTGGGATAGTAGAGGCGCTCGACACTGCGCTTGGAGACGATGCTGCTGCTGTTTGTCTACGCAAGAGTCAACGCGAGCTTTGAATGAAGACACCGGAATGATGAGGCCTTGTCGAGACATATTGCCAAAATGAAGAGTTTGAAGGAAGTGTGAAAGGGGAAAGAAGAGTGTCGCTTAGGGAGAGTGCGAACCGGAGGGAGGCACAGCTTCAACTGGAAGGTACCCCCAGACGATCTACACCACAACCCATTGTACGCGAAGTACAAGACTACAGCAGCAACAGACGGTATCAGTCGTAGCTTCGATAGGTACCTTGCGCGAACGTGCAGGATATGTCTTGGGACGGGCCAAGCACATCAATAAAAAGCAAATGCACAACGATTCACTCACCCCCATAATCAGGTCATCGAGCACCTGCGACCTGGAGGCCTTCATCGGAGCCGGCGTCGTAGCCGCCATGGCCACGGGAACGAGAGGGGTGTAAGAGGGAGGGCGCGGTCACGGCGCATCGGCAGTGGGTGGCGGTGCCTGTGGTTTCGTGCGGCCTGGTGCCTAGACCCTGCTTCTGTCGTGATCGCGTGCTCCTCTTTCGCGGCCGGTGCACGAGGTCTGGACGGCAGCTGAACAGCAGGAATGTCCTGGCAGGAGATTCATTCTTTCATCTTCAAGCGTCCTTTACGACCGGATTTTTATTTTTATTTTTCTGGCAAATGGCTCTGCTCCACCTCGGATTCATGATAGCAGCCCCGCCCTCGGTCGAACTCCCGTTAGACAGGTACTTGATCAGTACTTGGCTGTAGAGCATCATTATACACCGGGGGTCGCACAGAACAGTACTGTTTAGGTACACTTCCCCAACCCACGGTCCATCACGGCGACATGGTTTAAAGCTGCATCCCCAGCCTCTCTTTGCCAGACATTGTTGTCCAGGTTCGCAAACCCATCGCCGTACCTCGAGCCCCCTCTTCCTACTAGACAACCAATACAACAACAACCTCGGTCGCTTCCCTTCCCGCCCGAGCTCTGCCGTGCACTACAAAAGTCCTGCCAGAACTTCTCTGGCGAACTCGGCCGGCTTCCTTCTTTCGCAAACATCTCGTCGCGAAGCTCCGCGCCATGAACTTCCAGCCCTAGCTTCTCCCGGACTTGCGTGCTGTCGAGTTGCCAAACGATTCGCTCCCATTTATTTGAGCTTCTTGCTCTCCGCTTCGATACTCATAAGATCTCCGAACCGCCGAGCCACCGATTCGAAAGCTCGTCCTTGTTGCTTGGACCTTTCGCGGCCTGCTCTGGCAACCCGACACAATGGCTACCCCAGCGCTCAACTTCATAACCTTCAACCAGGACCACACATGTCTTGCGGTTGGTAAGTTCGTCCAACGGACGATAACTACTGCTCTTCTTGGCTGTCGGCCAGTCTCGCTAACGAAATCGTCAAGGCACTTCCAAAGGCTTTCGTGTCTACCATACAGATCCCTTCTCCCGTATATACAGCAGTGATGATGGCAACATCGCAATCATCGAGATGCTATTCTCGACGTCACTAGTTGCTCTGATTCTATCGCCACGCCATCTCATAATCCAGAACACAAAGGTAATCGCTTCCCACCACCAGAGCCCAAGATAGCAGCTTACACGTCTCCACAGAGAGCCTCTGTCATCTGCGAACTCACATTCCCATCCGCCGTCCTTGCCGTCCGCTTGAATCGCAAGCGTCTGGCTGTGGTGTTGGAGGAGGAGATATATCTCTACGACATCAGCAACATGAGCTTGCTCTACACGATCCCGACGTCACCAAACCCGACTGCGATCTGTGCTCTATCACCGTCCTCGGAGAACTGCTACATCGCTTACCCCTTGCCCAAACCCCGCGAGGATACAGACACAAGGAGGCCTCAGCACGCGCCACCTCAGTCCACCTACATCGCTCCTACATCCGGCGAGGTACTGGTCTTCGATACACTGACTCTAAAAGCCGTCAACGTCATCGAGGCGCACCGCTCACCGCTTTGTTCCATGTGCCTCAACAATGAGGGTACTATGCTTGCCACAGCTAGCGAAACCGGCACCATCATCCGAGTCTTTTCGGTTCCGAAGGGCCAAAAACTATATCAGTTCCGCCGTGGCACCTACCCTTCCACAATCTACAGCATGTCGTTCAATCTAAGCTCGACCTTGCTCTGCGTATCTTCGACCTCGGATACGGTACATATATTCCGCTTAGGTGCTCCACCCGGAAACACGACGCCTTCTGGCGCCCCGATCGAGCCCGGCTCTCCGCGAAAAGACCGGTGGTCACGTTCACGATCGTTTGACGAGAGTGAATCCCCTGGCAACAGCGCCGTCGAGTCATCTAGGAGCGATGGCGCGGATGTTAGCGGGTCATCCCCAGGTGGACCTGGTCACACAAGGCAGAGCGGCTCTTTTGGCAGCATGCTGCGGCGCTCTTCTCTGATCATGGGCCGTGGCATGGCAGGAGTGGTAGGGTCATATTTGCCGCAGTCTGTGACGGAGATGTGGGAGCCACTCAGAGACTTTGCTTACATCAAAATTCCCAAATCAAATGTATCTGCGACAGCAACACGAACGTCTGGGAACACCCCAGCTGGTCCGCTGCGAAGTGTTGTTGCTATGAGCAGCACGAGCCCGCAAGTCATGGTAGTAACCAGCGACGGCGGCTTTTACATCTACAACATTGATTTGGAGCATGGTGGAGAAGGGTGTCTGGTGAAGCAATTTTCGTGAGTCCTCTTCTCATCGTCCTGGCCCTAATTATAAATTGCTAATCATCGATTGTAGAGTCCTTGAGGGGGATGACAAGAGTGACACATCGGCGTTTGCTGTATAAGCAGGACTTCCAGCCAGGATAGTTGGTCTCTGGGAGGGCGGCGGGTTGAGGGGCTACAGTCTTTAGACGATCGTCACACAATAAAGGCGTTGTGTGTACAGTGCAAAGCGGCATATTGTTCTTTCCGCGGTTTACTCATATATGGTGTTTGTCTCATGGCGACCAAGCTGGTTCAAATACCCTTTTACACCATATTATTTTGTATTTTACATCACTTTGAAATGGAGTCGTGGTATCTGAAGACGCAGCTTGAACACCAGTTCACCAGGGAGAGCTCAATGGGTAAGTGAGCCACGCTGTGGCACGGCTACGCCCCCAGTATTAAATGTTCATCAATTCATCATATGCTTTCATGCATGTATCGGGACCGTAGATACATTTTGTCCAGGTCTTTGCTACCATAGCCAACCAAAAAAATAGCCCGATTGTCCAAAGGAAAGTGAAAAACATCAAAATGACAGTATTCCCCTCGAAAAAGCCAATTGCAAAACGCAAGACTGCTCAGGTCTACGGTAGTTTCGAATTCAGTCCTGTGCTGAAATTGCACAAAAAGTAGATATATCAAGTGAATCCACCAAGGGTCTCTTGTCTTGGACGACTTATCTGGAATAAGGTCGGTTCATCAGGGCAATTTCTCTGGTGATCTCACCCCACTCCAATTCTCTCTTTATATTGGATTCATTCTGATTGCGCCTCTGCTGGAGTGTTGACTCCCATCGTAGGAGCTCATAAGCAAAGCGTAAGTGCGGTTGAATAATAACGTTCAGTCGGCGGGCTCGTACAAAGCAGTACGCGCGGGGGAAAGACATGTTCATGGCGCGCATGACCTCGGCAATGCAGATGGTAGCGCTGCGAGAGACACCGACGCGGCAGTGGACCAAGGTTGCAGTCCCTCTCTGTTTTCCTCGTTCTGGATTCGCAAACATGAGCATGCTGTCAAGCTGAAACAGTGGGAGAAGGGATCTCTTACCGATAAATTCCAGGCATCGATCAAATTCGTCAGTCAGAGGGTCGATACCATTGTCCTGGACGCCTTGAACCAAGCAAACATTGTCCTCTCCCCACCTGCCTAGGTCGCCATCTCGCCAAATAGCTGTCTCTCCAACGCTTAGAATCTGGTGTATGCCGAGTGCTCTGAGGAGATCAGGGTTGTTGGCATGGCAAAGATTGCCGAGGTAAAGGTAATCAAGAATTCGACTTGGAAAGGAGCCATCCAGTCCCTGCACCCAGCCTGGCTCGTTTCTCAGCAACTGTGTGGTGGCCTCAAGGCTCTGTCCAGCACAAGCTGGTGACTCGCGGAGCAAGCGAGGCGCTATAGAAGTGAGAAGGGCCACATCGGTGGGATAGGCAAAGAAGTTTCGCTTTTCCTTGGTGTGAAGGTGTAGCCAAGCATCGGGTACGGGTCGGCCTGTGCTGTAGCTATAGTAGGCGATGCCCAGCATCGACGACTCAGTATAGCCATCACCACAATGAATAAGTACTTTCCGAGGTCTGCTCGGGCTGCAAGCTTCTTCGTTTTCAGGCTCCATGAGAAAGTCCCCATCTGCGTCGGTATCTGTGTCTTCTGGATAAGTGCCATGAGCTAGGTGGTATATCCACCGGCACGTATCCAAGACGCCGTCGGCTTCTGTATGCGACCAAGTTGGGGGTAATATGCTGCCCGACGACGGGAAATCGTGGAAGGACTGCCTGTCCGCCTCCGATCCTGACTTTGCAACCTTCTCGAGTGATGCTGCATTCAGCCGCCCAAAATCGCTGCACTCGATTAGCACATCGTACCGCTTCTCCTCCAAGCTTCCAGGCTCGGGAGTGGGGCCCATGAAGACATTGTGATGTATTTCAGAAGATTTCGTCATATCCCACATCTCCTTTCTCTCCTGGAGAACGAAATCAATGACCTGACCAGTGTGGCATCCCGTTGCATCAACAGCCACTATCTCGGGGTGATTCTTCTCGAACTCCTCGAACGGGCTGGTGCAAACGAAGGTGCTGTAGAGTGGACAAGATCCGCCGCTCGCGATCTGGCTCTCGACCCACTGCTGCCTCGCGGCGGCTATGTCCCAGGCGAGCTTGCGCGCAGCTTGTAGATCATCGCCATATACAATAATGTCAGACGTCAGAGCAATCTTGGTGGGCTGGATATGAAAGTTGCGGACAGAAAAGCCGTCTCGGGGATCAGGGTCGATGAACGCTGGAGCTGAATTAGGTTGTATCAGTTCTTCGGGGGCAATAGCTCCTTTCAGACGGGCAATATGAAGCTCTCCATCGGCCTTGACAAGTGTGACTGCTCGTAAAGGTATTGGGGTCCGTCTATGGAGGCGACGGCGGGCAGAAAAGAAGCCTTGCTGTACATGATTGTTCGGATGTAAGCCATGAAACCATGGGAAGACAGTCGATGGGTCCGGTAGCGGCTGGCGCGAAGCATGATCCAGAGCCTCGGCGACCTCGGACGCATCGATCTCGTAGATAGCCAGCGGGCCAGAGACTAGGCGGTTGAAGCCATCGGGTGGGTAGAGTATTGAGCTTTGATGTTGTGTTTTGGTGCGTACTTTGGGCGACGTGGGTGGGGAGTCGAGGTCAACAGCCTTGACGGGCCCAGTAGGGCAATGGGGAATATGTTTATTCGGGATTGGGGACGCAGCATGGGCTGAAGCCGGCGTCGTACTGGTGGTGCTGGAGTTTGTGCTTATGCCATCGAGCGAGAGAGGCGGAGTGATTGGGTTGGTGATGGTTGTGGAGGTGTTGTGCGGCGCAAGAGGTCGTGTTAAAGCAATCGTTGCCATGTTGGAATGCTGGGAAGATGCAGGTGAAGAAGATAAGGACAAGGTTCCAGACGTTGCAACGTCGTTCTGCTCAGCCGTTAAAAGCTGAAGCCATCAGTCAATGCATTCATGAAGCAGACAATGGAGGGGGTTGTGTTACAAGGCTTTTTGGGAGCTTAGGACAAGTCTGTCCCACTCATGCTTAGTCCTCGACCACCACGCGGCGAGGACGGGAATGATGCTGTTTCCTTTGTGCCGACGATGACTGCGGTGATGATCAGTTAGAGTTGACCTGTCTTGGCGTGCATGGGGGCAACATTGCCAACCTCGCGGAGAGCTTTCCAGGAGACACACGACCCGAACAGTACACAACGAACGGCGGAACAGTAATGGTCACGATAAGAGTGGGAAGGGTGGGCAACGTCAGGAAGAGGAACAAGAGGCACGCGGCAGAAAGTCTAGGCAGATGGAGTACGTTGCCGAACAACGAGTAGCCAGGACGAAGGATGGATGGAATATGTTCAAGATTACGAATGCGAATAGAAGAGGGAGAAATGCAGAAGCAAGCGTAAACAAGTCGAGGTAGGACGGGCGTGATACAGCAGGACGACAAAGAAGTTCGGTTCAGTTCAGTCAAGTCAACAATCCAACGGATGGAGGAATGATCGGGGGACATGGGGGGGCCCTTGCCGCTTGAATACCTCTGGCTTGTTGCTGGACCAGTCGAGTAGGGTCATAATCGAACAAGGTTGGGTTTGTTGGTGATAACGACCCTCGTCGAGGTTCTGGATCCGTCCAATCCCACGCAAAGCTCCCAGCGATACCCCTCTGTTGCTGCGTCGGTTTCCCCTCCCTCCCTTGGAGGGCTAACGCAAGGCGGTTAGGCGGACAGCTCAATCGGTATCTGGCTGTCAGGCCGCAGATAGGCAGACTAGAGGGGATGTTCATTGTGCACGACGGTCCTGGGTCTTGAGTGGTTGGAATGTGGTGGAGCAAGCGATGGATGGTGGTGGGCGGGCGCGTGGCTTCAGTGGACATGCCTTGCGTTGGTGGCGGGCACAGGGTTGGCACGGACTCGACACCTGATGCTCGCCCGTCCGCCGCCGCTCGCCCACGCCTGCACGTAGGATGAGGAAGACAGAGGGCGTCGTTTGATCGCATTGTACGGGATGCGTTTCTTCGTCTTCACCACCCACGTTCAGGGCGATTGAGGAGTGAAGATACTATCAGGTATAGTAGTAGCTACAGCCACGTAGTGCATGGGGGTCAGTCTGGTGACTTCGTCATTGGAGGTACCTTGGTACCTACATCCCCGGTGAGACAACGGGCTGCAAACCCCCTCAACCTTCCATCAGGCTCTCCCGTCTTTTCTCATCGGTGATCCCGCTTGCAAAGAGGGGGTGGAAATGTGGGAGATCTGCATCATCAATCTGTTGACATGGAACCTACACAGTTACAGTACAGCTTCGGCCGACGAATAGTCCAGCACCTGCACAGATGGGATCTACCAAGGAATCACCCACAAACTAAAAAGGCGATTTGCAAAGGTGCGTGTGGCGCGTGCAAATGCAAAGCGAAACGTAATGCGCCTTGAGATGTGGTTTCCGCTGATTTGCCCAATCGCCCTCCTTCTTTGCCGGCTGGACACCTTGGATTGCAATACATCACTACAGTTGCGAATGATGAGTTCCATAAGGTGATTTGCCGCGCCAATTCGCAATGTACGGTATTGTGGGTTGTAGGCGGGATGCCGTAGTAGCCGGCTCACCTGCCTGCGCCACGCGGACGCCGTGACGATATCATCATATCACCCCTAGGTTGGTGGTTGCGAATCGAGATACCTCAACATGTACGAATGGTCTGCGTCTAAACGTGCCGCGTGCCCTCTCATTAGCCTCCATCCGGCTCTAGTGGAGTTTCGGGTCTGACTTGATGTCGTTCCCCATCTTCCCCAGATGCCCAGGCTCGTAGTGCGACCCGCTGCATTGTGGACACTTGATCGAGCATCACGCAACTCCGAAACCGTGGATGACGAAGTGTTCAATGCTTCAGCTGTAAGCACCGAGTAAATACTCGATTGATGCGGGTGCGGTTTAACAGGTGCCAAAGGCTAATGGTGCTCTGTCTTGTTCCCAAAGAACCGAGTGTCTTGACCGGAGCAATAGACTCAGTGTAGCCACCCTAATATGGATGAGAAGCACACTCGTCAAGACTCGCGATTGTACTAGGCGATCTGAATCCTAAAATAAAAACAAGAGCCATAACTTGCGTCTCTATTGTATCGCTGTGTGCCCATGAGTTCCAGTTTGCAGGGCACGTCGTTACACGTATGGGGTACTTTGGGCACCCCGTTGGTCACGTGAGTTCGTGGCAGATCTGGTGCACCAAGGTCTTGAAGACCCGCAACGCCATTGTTCCACTTCACGCTCAAAGCTCTTTCCTTCTACCCCCGTCACGACTGACAGTGAGCCAGCTTGCGCGGCTCTCCAGGCCGCCACCATGAAGTTCAACATCGAGTATGGACTCGTTTCTGCCTTCCGAGCTGGTTTCGAGACTTGCTGACTTGTCAAAGTGACCTTCCCGTGCTGTTCCCCTACCCTCGAATATACCCAGGTAGGTTGCATCGGTGGCCTCATACGTAGCTCGTACACTGACCCTTTCAACAAGAACAATATGCGTATGTGCTGTGTGATTTATGCGCTGCCAAAGATCTTTGACTGACTAAATACTACCGCTTCCAGCTACATGTGTGATCTCAAAAGTTCGTCCTGCCCTTTCACATTCATCTTTATGAATAACCCACTAATCTCTCTCTTGCTTCTAGAGACTCTGGATGCCGGAGGTCACTGCGTCCTGGAGATGCCTTCGGGCACTGGTAAAACAGTGTCGTTGTTGTCGCTTATTGTTGCGTATCAGCAATACAAGCCCGAGAAGCGCAAGCTCATCTACTGCTCTCGTCCGCCTCCCCTGCCTTCCCAATTCAACCAACTACTCACATGACTTACGCGTATTTTTCAGGTACCATGTCTGAGATTGAAAAGGCGTTGGTAGAGCTGCAGGCGCTCATGAAGTATCGAGCCGAACAGCTCGGTTACGAAGAAGAATTCCGAGGCCTCGGTCTAACTAGTCGAAAGAACTTGTGCTTGCATCCATCGGTAAAGCGAGAGAAGAGTGGCGCAATCGTGGACTCTCGTTGTCGAAGTTTGACGGCAGGATTCGTCAAGGAAAAGAAGGAACGTGGAGAAAATGTCGATGTTTGCGTATATCACGACGTACGTTTGCCCGATCGCCACGAGGACGCCACAGCTAACGGACCAAAATTAGAACCTAGACCTACTCGAACCTCACAATCTTATCCCCAACGGCGTATGGTCCTTCGAGAGCATCTTGCGGTATGGCGAAGAGCACAAGCAGTGCCCTTACTTCACTGCAAGGCGCATGGTAGTTGCCCCGTGCTTCCTCTCTTTGCTCGACGCTTACATTTGGCCAATAGATGCAATATTGCAACGTCGTTATTTTCTCCTACCATTACCTACTCGACCCAAAGATTGCTGAGCGCGTTTCCAAAGACTTCTCCCAAGATTGCATCATTGTCTTCGACGAAGCTCACAACATCGACAATGTCTGCATCGAAGCGCTGAGCACAGACATAACTGAGGATTCCCTGCGCAAAGCGACCCGTGGTGCCCAGAACCTCGAGCGCCGCATATCCGAAATGCGAGAGACGGACCAGGAACAGCTGCAAAATGAGTATCAAAAGCTTGTACAAGGCCTTCGAGACGCAGACGAAGCTCGGCAGGAAGATGCGTTCATGTCCAATCCGGGTATGTCACTCCGATTTCTGCGCATGTACCACTAACTAACAAATATCAGCCCTTCCCGAAGACCTACTCAAGGAGGCTGTGCCTGGAAACATTCGAAGAGCTGAGCACTTCGTGGCGTTCTTGAAACGCTTCATTGAGTATCTCAAGGTAAATCCTGTTGGTGCCTTCACGTTGCAGTCATGGCTCTGACATCAAGATAGACTCGTATGAAAGTCCGTCAAGTCATTTCCGAAACGCCACCTTCCTTCTTGGCTCATCTCAAGGAACACACCTTTATCGAGAAGAAGCCATTGAGGTTCTGCGCGGAAAGATTGACCTCCCTAGTAAGAACGCTAGAACTCACCAACATCGAGGATTATCAACCCCTACAGGAAGTCGCCACGTTCGCAACGCTTGTTGCGACCTACGAGAAGGGGTTTCTGTTGATTCTTGAGCCCTATGAGTCGGACTCGGCAGAAGTCCCCAACCCCATTCTACATTTCACTTGTCTCGATGCAGCCATCGCCATTAAACCAGTCTTTGATCGTTTCTACTCCGTCATCATCACCTCGGGAACCATCTCGCCGCTGGAAATGTATCCCAAGATGCTCAACTTCACCACCGTCATCCAGGAATCGTACAGCATGACGCTCGCTCGCCGGTCATTCTTGCCAATGATCGTCACTCGTGGAAGTGACCAAGCTTCCATATCAACAAGCTTTCAGGTCCGCAATGAGCCAAGCGTAGTCCGTAACTACGGCAATCTTTTGACGGAGTTTGCAAAGATCACCCCCGATGGGCTCGTCGTCTTCTTCCCTTCGTACCTTTACATGGAGTCCATCATCAGCATGTGGCAAGGCATGGGTATTCTGGACGAGGTCTGGAAGTACAAGCTCATTCTGGTCGAGACGCCTGACGCTCAGGAGACTTCGCTGGCTCTTGAAACATACCGCACAGCATGCTGCAACGGAAGAGGGGCAATTCTACTATGTGTCGCCCGAGGCAAGGTTTCAGAAGGTATAGATTTCGACCATCAGTACGGTCGAACTGTGCTCTGCATTGGCGTGCCGTTCCAGTATACCGAGTCGAGGATTCTCAAGGCTAGGCTAGAATTCCTGCGCGAGACATACCGTATCAAGGAGAACGACTTCCTGTCCTTCGACGCCATGCGCCACGCAGCTCAGTGTCTCGGCCGAGTCCTGCGCGGCAAGGACGACTACGGTATCATGGTGCTTGCCGACCGTCGCTTCCAGAGGAAGAGGGGCCAGCTGCCGAAGTGGATCAACCAAGGGTTGATGGAGGCCGACGTCAATCTGAGCACGGACATGGCCGTCAGCAGCGCGCGACGCTTCCTCAGGACCATGGCTCAGCCCTTCAGGGCCAAGGACCAAGAGGGCATCAGCACGTGGGGCTACAGCGACTTGCTGAAGCACAAGGAGAAGATGGATCTAGAGAGGATCCAGGAACTCGAGGAGATGGCGCAGAATCAACAGCAGTCGGCTGCGAATATGCAGAACACGGGTGAATTTGACTTTGATGATGAGGACTTAGACCAGGATATGATGGAACTGGAGGGTTTTTAGAGAAAAGAACCAAAATTGGTTTATAGATAGATTACATATTCGTGTACAAATAGACAAAGCACAGCGGCTCGTACTCTTTCCCGATATCATTCTCTTGTCCTATGATGGACCATTTACACAACACCGGAAGGGCTTCGCTCTAGTCTAGTCTATCTAACACGATACAATACCGAAATTGCACAAGCAAAATTATCCTCAATCTCCCTCAGCTGGAAAAGAAAACCAATGTAGATCATGACAGGCTAGGCACCATACGCTTGGTGGCCTTGACCGCCCTCATGGCTGGCAGGGTGTTCATGCGGCCAGGCTTGCGTCCGATTTCTACACACAGCATGCGGATGAAATCTTGGTTGGTCCAGTAGCTCGTGTGAGCGCCGAGCATGTTCAAGTACTGCAGCTCAAGCGGGCCACCTCCCGACCTCAGATACCAGTCTATCTGCCCGTTGTCGTTGAGTAAGTAGGCCTTTTTCTCGGCAAGCTCTTCTCGGGTGAAGTCGTGAACTTCGAGTTCGAGCTGAGAGGGCAGACGAATCGGTGGCGGTCGGTCGCCTTCTATCCCCAGTGGGTTGATTGGTGGTGCCATGCCCGGCACGATGCTTCGCACGGCATCGCCCATCGATTTCAGAAACGTGGAGGCAGCGCTAGGTAGATATGCCATCTTGAGACTCGAAGCGTAAACAGGGTCGATAGCGCCGTTGAGTAGGTACGCTATGGGATCCTCCTTGGCAAGGATGTTGTAGATGTTGTCAACCGCAAGACATCCAAATGTCCCCGCCTCTCCGACCACATTCCTAGTCACCGTATCCCCAGGGTCGGCTCCGGGTTTCATGCGACCACGCCTGGGCACGAGAATGCCTCGCTCGAGCAAAAGAAAGAATCCTGCAGGGCTGCCCACCAGAAATAGGTTCTTTGTGTCGAACTCCAGAAATATGGTCTCGGGCTCCGCACGACCCATATCAAACCGAGGTATTGATGTGGGCTGGCGCGACAGGATCTCCAGAGCCATTGCGCTGCCAAGTGAATGTCCAATCATGTGAACACGACCATTCTCTGGGAACCCTGGGTTGTTTCGGCACCAAAGACGGTAGACTCGGTTTGCTTCAGAAACCAGAGCTTTGATCATCTTTGACTTGTGATGGGACATGTAGAAAGGAATGTCGAACATGACATCGGATATCATGCTTCGTACGGCAGGTATAGAGCCTGGCTCGATGTCCTTCAAGCTGAACCCTTCAGGCGCATAGTCTGCCTTGTCTTCCTCCCGTTGCGGACCTCCATCTTCGAATGAAAGTCCTAGTCTCCAGTTCAAGGGTAGGATCATAACGCCATTTTGGCCCTCTCGAAGGACTTGCCGCACGATCGGGTTTCCAAGCTCTATATTGACGGCTCGGCGGAACCCATTGATAGCGTGCGTGAAGTGGAAGCTCTCTACTCTTTCTGCAAATTTTTGACCAATTCCATGCGCTACAAGAACAAGGTCTGAGACTTGGCCTCGTTCCTTGTCGGCCTTGCAAGCTGGACAGACCCCGTGTCCTCTGCTCTCATGTGATTCGGTTGCTGCTGATACGCCGGGCTTATTAGGCGCAGATTTGCTCTCATGAGCGCGATCCCAGACTTGGCGATCGAAGCCTCTGATAACTGGCACGCCAACGGTGACGCCCTTGGTGATCTTGGAAATTGGTCTTCGTGAATAATACGACGATGGCTTCAAGCTGGGTTTCAACAAGAAGGCCTCCGTTTCATTTTTGTAAATGACGTGGTAGGTTGAGAAAGCTCTGAGTGGCGGCTCAGCAGCCTCCTTGTCGACCTGGACAGGTTCTAGAGAGCCTGTTGCCGCCACTTCGCCGCGAAAGCAGCGCGCGGCACAGAACGGGTCTGTCGAGGAGAGCGGCGAGGCTATGGCCTGAATCTTTTTATGAGAGAGGTTCGATTCTAAAGGCCAAAGTCTATGCGATATCTTTTCCTCGCCCGCGGGGCCAATGTCTACAGCACATCTCAGTTCATCGGCCCACGTCTCGGTCCAAGGCTTCAGCTCCTGGTAACCCGCCTCTAGCTGGTTTGCTACAGCTGGAGGAACCGGTAACATCGTATCCCTAGACTGTGTTAGCCTCTTCTATTAGTCTTAGTGTCTGCTCGTCTGGGGAATCTAACCTATAAAACCACGTAGCTCTCATAACCAAGGCAATATCATTGACGGGTGACCAATATATAGGTTTCATCTGTAGCAGAGGTAAGGTGACCATGTGCAGCCGAGAAATTCCTACAGCGACATCCTCGGAGTCCCGACGGTATTTAACATCACTAGGCAACTGTTGAATCACGATCTGTTCCGCTGGAAGCTGCTGCGTTGTAGGAACAGGCTCCTGATGCTGGTGCTTGAAAGTATTGGTCGTTGGCATATCGGCTCTGGTGGGACTGGGGTGTGTATGGAAGGGTTCTGCATCGACGCTGCCGACCCGAACAAATGGCATACCGGATATTCCATCGTCGGCTACTGGCGGGCGAGCTATTGAATTACTTGCTGATGCTTGGTTTCGGGATGAGCGATTCACCGCCAGCGATGTAGATCGTGGCCGTACTTGGTCGCTCTGCGCGACGACTTTACTCCGGCCGTGAGTCTCTTCTTTCGTCGGTATTGACATGGCCCTATTCGCCCTATTTGGATCATCCTTTACAGCTGTCGACGCCAAGCCATCGTTTCCAGAAGATGAAGGTCTATCGCTGGAGGCACTCTGAGACTGTCGCAGCTGATGAAGCATGGTGACAATATCGCGAAGCACTGATTCAGTTGTCAAGTACGGGTTTACACTGCGAGCCAGGGCACAGAATGTCTGCTGCAATTCCTCGGCAGTGTCGAGGTGCAGCTGCGAGCAGCATGCAGGTGATGGGGTGCCAGGCAAAGCAGTCAGTATCGGCAACGCAATATCCTGTGGTTGAAACGCCGTGCGGTGCTGATTCAGATGCTTTGTGGCCAAGGCCTGGACAAGCAATGAGCGTCTCAAGTTGGTCGCGCTTGAGTCGTCTAGGCTTTTGGCTTGTAGCCGGCCATGGGTTGCATCCAAGTGATCACGGCGGTCGTCATCGGACATGAGACCAAGCCAAGCCTTCTCGAGTGCATTATTGTCGCCGCGAGAGAATGGCCGCAGTTGACCCTTGGAAGACCGATTCTCGTGGCTACCGATAACAGAACCCGTCGATAGGGGATCGTCAATCGGGATGATAGACGAGTAGAAGAACTGGGCGGCTACGGGCGGCAGTCCATCTTCCCTTTTAGGATGAGACACGGGTGCCAGGCGGCATTTGGCAGCAAATGTGTGCTCGGAGGCAGGCATGGTTGCTGTGTGCAGCGGCACGATCGTCAGGCTGGCTTTGGTGTTTCAGTGGATATTGGCAAGGCTTGAATAGCTGCAAGAGGGGTGATCTGCTCAGACCTCTGCCGCGGAGCTGGCATCTGACGCCATACGGTAGAGCCTTGAGTTGACTCTTCAGATTTCCCTGTACCGCTAGGTTGACCCGGCCGGAGGATAAGTATGTGCAGTGAAATAAGAGGAAATTGCAGGGAACTCACGATGTCATTTGTTTGTGTTTCCTGCCTGAACTACAGGGTAATCAACAAACTGGAAGCAGCTAGGCTCACAATTCTGATGACGTGGTTGCCTACGATAGCGGCTGCCGCACCAGCCCCCAACAAGACTACTAGCCTGAATTGGCAAGGCGCGTCTAATTGTCTTGAGGCAACGACGTACCGTCCTTTAAACAACGCCGTCAATTCTTCGTCCATACATTCGCCGTCACTCGGCCATGGTCTCTAACCCGTTTACAGTCTTTTCGTGATATTGTCTATCACCGTGTGAAGAATGGCCGATAGATTGACCTGCATGTTGGAGCAGTGTATTCACACTTTGCCTCGGACGCTCCTTATGACTGGATTATGAGCAAGCCTCAGCTCAAGGCTTCAAAGGGCACTGATGAGGACTTACCTGTGAATCCATATATTTACTTACAGCTGGACTAGAGATCTTGGGCGCATTAGTTTTCAAGAATGTTGCTGAGTACTGTGCTAGTTCTCAATGGGTCTTCATTGGTGCCTTCCGGCATCACGATCCATAATGCAGCTGAACTATGAAATAATTACTGCCAGCATGGTTTGGAAGGCCTCACCCTAAACGAGAGCACAGTAAAGCGCATCGCGAATTCTCCGCCGCATTCTGGCCGACAAAACCGAGAAAAAGACGTCAGCATTGACCATCGCCCAACTCCGCATAACTCGAAGATTCGACCACCATCAGCGCACACTCAACCTATAGCATCAACCCCTATGAGAAAGTTTCTTACCGGCATATTGTTGAGTTGAAACTAGAGAGTACTCAATATACGTGATTGTAGGCCACCCCATCACGGCCCTTTGACCTTTTTGGCTACCAGTAGTCGTGGGACCGCTCGACCTGCCCCGAAGTCGTACTTCACAAATAATCACACAACTTCCAGAGAGCAATTTACTGATCATGGACCCAATGCCATACGGATGCCTGGAAAACAGACGATCGTCCGGTGACTAGGAAGAACAAGGCATGATCGACCCCCTTCAAAACCTTCCTACGAATGCGAAGTTGCTCAAGGATCAACCATCTAAAGGTGGTAGACATTGCCCCTATCGGCTGATTAGTTTTGGAAGGAGCCACCTCAAGTACTATTGAACTTTATTGTTTGGCTCGATTAATGGGGCCAGCACCGACGATGAGACCGCGTGGCGAGCACTCACCCCCACACTCATCGTTGCTTAACCGATGGCACGCCCAACATCTTGTTTCATCCAAGTAGGGCACGGCCACACCTTAGCCACAGGGAAGTGGTACTGTAGTTGCCGTAGGACAAGATCCTGCTTCTAGATTGTAGCTGAGGCGGGAGC
Source organism: Stachybotrys chartarum (assembly GCA_001021365.1). Lineage (NCBI taxonomy): Eukaryota > Fungi > Ascomycota > Sordariomycetes > Hypocreales > Stachybotryaceae > Stachybotrys > Stachybotrys chartarum. Next base: position 925,703 of record LDEE01000010.1, read on the forward strand.
ATGCAACTCCAAAGGTGATATTGCCATAGCCGCCATGCAGTGCCGCACCCTCGCCATATATTAGACGCGGTCTGCCTTTGTGATTCTATTTATATTACAAGGCCAGGAGTCAAGATCGGCACCTCATACGTTGGCTAGGCTCATGATTGGGGCACGGCAATGGCTCAATGAGGGAATAACGTGGCAATGCTTGAGTCTGGATTTCAGCTGTGCCCCACGATCCAACAACTAGGAAGAGAAACTGCCGGCACACGCCCCTCCACGGGAGCACGCAGTTGATGGTTGCTAACGGAGACCTGACATGCTGGATCTACACTTCGTTCCGGCCACCGTCGCTTAGGAATACCCGGTTGTTTCACCATGAGAACGAGAAGAGAAAACATTGCTTCGATCAGCAGTACGCGAGTGGCGCTACCCCAACGCACCCAGGGAGGAGCTTCCGGTCGAGTAGAAGCAACAGTATAACTGGGAGATGTCCTTTGATTTGCCCGGCGTAAACACGCGCAGCTCGTACCAGCTCCGTCACGTTTGGCTTATGGCAACACCGTTGTCATAATACCTCCACGATGGATTCGAGAGACGGTATATCCTTCCAACCATCCCGATAATGGTATAGACCACCTCATATTTGTTGACCCAGGAACGTTAGATGAGGGGTTCTTCAAAGATTGCAAATAGCCCATACTGCAAATCGTTGTCCATACGCAGAGTCCACTTTCAGCTTCCAATGGCTATATTTGTTATGGGCTTACACAAGGTTGCAATGGAAGGGCGAGCTTTTGATAGGCTGTTGATAGTTGCTTTGAGTGAACTCTTAATCATAATCCCGTCAGGATGCGACATGTTCGGCCACCGTGCCTTGGCAGGTCTCGGCTGTCGAGTTACGGGACCGGACGATGGAGGAGCCGTCTCGTGCCCGAGGCCCCGGCAGTCGTAGACCCCTGTTCGGCACGATCTGCTTCGAATCTAGTCTCTCTTGCCCATGTCAGGCTAGGCGCGCAAGTGGCAGCCCCTGGACAGCAAGATTGATTGGAAGACACCCACCCCGAACTCTCCTGTGCTTAACTTAGAAGCACTCGGGTACGGTTACATGGCGCCATGAAGCGCGCCCGTCGTCATGCATGGGTCCCACCTTGTGTAACCAACTGGGCCTTCGAAGAAGGACGAAAGAGCGTACCCACAGGACACAACGTTCACGCGTCAGAAAAGTTATTCCGGTTCACACGCATGCGTCTAGCTGTAGCTACCTGGGGTGGCATCGCCTCTTCGCTTCGTCACGTAAAGAAAGACTGGGGAGACCAGAGCCGGCAGACTGCGTGCAATTCTGAGCGAGGTTGCCTAAGTTTGGTAACTAGTTGTCCTGTGTAATATTGGCACGCCTCGTGCTTAGTAGGTGTCAGTCGCATGCGCGCGAAGTGTATTTCAGGTTGTCGGTTCCCATCAGGTGGTATCGGCCGACACCCCGATAGGACGGCAACGGCAAGTGATCAAGCAAAACATGGTGTTCCGAACGAGGACACAGGCAGCAAGCAGGGGCATTCGTGGTATTGCAAAACATGGATTTAGGCACGACGGCCGAACTGTGGACCTACGGATGGAAGCCTTGGGATGCACAGACTACCCCCAGACGAAAGCTCTCCTCTGCCGCCTCGGCCTGGGTGACAATACTCTGTATGCACAACCTGGATCTGTGTGGCTGGGTGGTTTGATTGCTGTACTCCATTTACTGTAGTAAACCGTGGCTGTTGACATGACCATGATCTTGCTCCGGCAAGGTCAGCGCGGGTACAGGCCATGCATGCATGGGCCCAATGCGGACGGGACCGTTTTTAGGACGGGTATGAGACAGGGCAGGGTGTAAGCCTCCATGCCCGAGCAGTCAGCCATCGATGCTGGGGAGAGACATGTCCGAAAGAACCCGATTTGCGCAAACCAACAAACGTACTCAAGGTGTCTTACCTGCGTGTAACGTGAAGTTGCATTTGTGGTGACTCCGTGGGCCATCATACGGCCAATTGAGATTATCGGCGATGAGCTCCCCCCTGAGCGACGACTTGCTTCATCCTGTGGACTGAAAGAAAGTGCATACAATTTTCCATTTGCCAGAGCACCATTGATACCGCAGGTTTGTCACTACTTACTATGTGGGTAAGAGGTACGTCCGTACCAGAGATGTATTTCCCAAATCGGCTTCGCGTTAGTGGCATCACTTTGGTTTTTTTTCCAGGAACCTGGACCTGGTAAACGCTATCTGCGATGAGATGCCCTGGGCCTTTCCCGGTCTCCTACCGAAGTACCTTGGGTATCTTATACGTGGCACCCCGTACTGCACCTTTTTGGTCCACGCCAATTTAGCCCCCGCCTAGTCCTGCCAAAACTTCACAACCAACGCGGGCCGCACCTGCCTTGATCTCTTGAATGTATCGGGTAAACCTTCCCTCATACATTCAATGGTACCTTTCTGTACTACAGTACCTAAGGTACTATATGTCTATTTACCTTACAGGTACCTACCTACTGGTAGTACCGAGGCAGGTAAACTGAAGGCAGGACTGCACTTTTGAGTGGACTGCATCTTGCGTTCTGCATGTCTCCTGCTCTGCGTTGGTCCACTATTTTCTATTTCCCACACCACATCGTCAATCGCGGCAACATGACTTCATCCTTCGGCCTGCAAGTTTCTCATACAGGGTCCATGCGAGTCCATGCGAGCCGACTTCCTAACTGCAGTACGGCCAGGTGCCGCCTCCCGTTAGGGCTACTGCGCCTCTCGGAGCTGCTGCTTCCCGCAGTGGTGGTTCTTCACATCCCACCACATGGCCATGCGCATTCCCCAGCTTCACCACCACGGCGCAGGAGTACGCCTTGAGGTTTGTTTCATGCCTTCTGCCGGGCAAAGACCGCGTTGATTCTTGCCATGTTTACTCTAGCTTTGGGAAACGCCAAGATCCCACCCCTAGGCCAACCCGCGAAAATGTCAATCTGGCCACTACACGGTGACATGGCAGGATTGTGCAACGGACGCCTTGGGTGCGACCTCCTTGGGCTCCTGCATCCTTAGGAGACGCGGTGACGGGTTGGACCAACCTGAAGACATGCCACCCCTCCCTGCAAGGCTTCCAGGATGGGCACTGAGTCCCACGGCGTCCACCCCCATTTTGCATCTCAGTCAGCGCCCACCCGCTACGGTATCCCGAGTGCTCTACTCAAAATTCACAGCATACTGCTCTCTAGCCATGATGCGCAGACGAACTTGCAAGACCAAGACAGAACATGGGGCCGTATCAAACCGCCCACCCGGTTCTTCGTCTTGGGACGAGCCAACCAACCAACCAACCAACCACATTGACCAAATGAGCTTGTGATTCATATTGTACTTTGTCCATTCTCTGCATACGCTGACATGAGGATTGTGGAATGGGGCTACTAGGGCGAGGACTTGGCTCTGGAACGCTGGGCTTATCCTGCTAACATGTCAGCGTTTGCAGCCCAGAAGAATCGAGCGTTTCAGAAAAACGTGCCAACGGGCTGCATTCTGTGTCCTGCGGTCCGGGCAGTTCCTGAACCTGTTCGTCCGAGCTCCTCATCAGCAACCCTGAGATCCATGAATGGAGCCTCCTTGCCTCCCCCATGCCATTCTGGGCTTTCCTACCTGCACACCCATGGGCCGTTCCCACGACCCACTTCCTCTTACCCATCGCCAACATGCTCAGAACCCTGTCTGCTGCACCAGTGTGGATTTTGGGAATTTGCCCAGTGTACTGTACAGATCTAGGTCCACATCCTGGCTGACCGCGCGAGATCCACAGCAAGGAGCCGGTTAGTGATAGCGTAACAAGGACACACCATGGCACTCAGCGACGTTCAATGGCACACCATGGCATACAGGAGGCTGCTCCTCATTTCGCTCGCCGACAGCCCTGTCAGTGCCAATTCATCCTCCTTACCACGCCTGCTTCAGCATGTTTCTCATGTCCAACATGGTCATTAGAGCGGAGTATCTTTGTTGGTGTGTGGGCGTGCTTGTATGGTTGTTTGTGCACCCAACGTGCAGTTGGCTCTCCGCAAACCCAAGCATAACCCCCCTTGCAACTAACAGACAACTGAAATATTTCCTCCCATGTGAATGTCGCCTCCATTGGGGTCGGGTAGCCCTGCTAGTCCGTCCTCCATACTCACGTCGATGATGGACGGTCCTGGACGTTGGTTCATAATCGGCTCCCGTACGCACACTCTCCTCTACACACGCCCCTCCACCTCCACAGCCTTCCCCTCCATCCGATCAACTACTTCTATGTTTACCTGGCTCATGAGTCTGGCAGGGATTCCTGCTATCCTCATCACTCTTCTTCTCGGTCTCTTCCCTACTTCAACCTGCAGCGCCGTTGTCTACAACGTGATCCTTTGTCCCATTACGCTCCTGAGCTCTTGCATCCTTTGTTCTTATTAAACCCTCTCCTGCTCCTCTCAAGTCTCGCCTCCAGCATCGTGACCTAGGACTCGTCCAAGCTTTTCGTCGCTACTTCAGGGCTCGCGTGCTTCGAATCGAGCTTGGATCAACTCGGTCGACCACTGATATTGTATTACATACTACACGCCACCACTCGCCCCCTCGCTCCTATCGATCTTCGCCTCAGTATTGAACCCAAGAAAGCTGTGTCAGTCAGACCGAACTCCGTTTGACGGGCTCATGCTTTCCTGACCTCATCGTCATGGACCTCACTCCCCCTTCTATGATCGCTTCGCCACAATCACCCTACCGAAGGCTCACCAAATCCCCATCCTGCTCGTCCCACGAACATTGTCATCCGGAAGCCTCTGCAGCCAGCTATCCCTCGCCTGGTCTGCTTGACTTCCATTATAAGCCTCCGCCATCGCCTTACGGTGCAGTGAATCAGTCGACCCTATCTCGAGCCTCTAGGTCTGATGCCTCTCTGACCTCCCAAATCTCGATATCCCATTCTGGCTGGACGACATCCGAGACCATGGTACCTACGACTCAAACTGCCACCACCACGTCAGCCATATCCAACCTCTTGTCGGCCGAGTATGATCCCTTTGCCAACTACGATCTGTGTCTCCCTGTACCCTACCATTCCCACGATGGTTTTGTGGCACCATCTCTTCCCCCGCCGCCGCCGCCTCCGCCACATGCTGCCAGCTCGATCCTTCCACGGACTTCTTCGCCCGCTAATACTTCTTCGAGGATGCGGAACTCGATTGCGGGAAGAAACTCGTTGGGCTTTGCAGACGGCCAAGCAACAGTCCGGGTCAAGGTGGAAAGCTCAAACACATACAGTCCTGCCTTGACTCCGGCGCACTATCCTACAGCTCCCACACTCCCAACTTTATTCGGCCATGACACATCATCGCTCTCGACAAACTCCCAGCAATATGGTACGGGCGAGAGTGTTTTCAATTGGCCAAGGCATGAATACGGAGCAAACCAGCTGTATCCTACGCCCTCCAGCGAGACGTCCTCCAGGACACAAGCGCCTAGACGACCTGCAGGAGTTGCTCGGCGACGACCAACCCGAAAGCATACAACCAGGGAGGAGGCCAACTTTCAGTGCGAAGTCAAGGGATGCGGAAAGTTCTTCAGCCGGAGTTACAATTTCAAGTCCCACATGGAGACTCACGATGACAAACGGGAATATCCATTTCCCTGCCCCATGCGCGACTGCGATAAGAAATTCGTTCGCAAGACAGACTTGCAGAGGCACCACCAGAGTGTTCATATGAAGGAGCGAAACCACAAATGTGACTATTGCGGACGTCATTTTGCCCGGAAGGACACTTTACGAAGGTATGCTCAGGACATTATGGAAAGAAGCCGCGTTGCAATGGCAAGCTAACGATCCCTTTTAGACACATGGAAGACGGCTGCTCTCGTCGATTTGATTTAGGGACATTGGACTTCCGTTCGGACGGCCAAGGGAGTGCAAACACGGCATCCACGCATCGCATTGCGCCCACCAACTTTGGCACAGTTGGATCGAGTACAGGCACGCTACCTCCGATGGCGATCCCTGCCATGGCACCGATGCACAAGGAAAGACCCACTCATTTTGAAGACCATGGATCGTTGCATGATCATATATGGGGACGATGAAGGGTGTTCGATTTTTGTTCATTAGGTGATGGTCTGGAAGGATGTCGAAGGAATCAGTGTATAAGTAGGGTTTGTGTGAAATTCCCAACGGAGGACGACTTTACGGATACGAAGGGCGGGGATGCTGTATCAACGGCTGAAGGGACCTCGGGCGCAAAGGAAGAAACTTCAAGGTTGGCGTAGGGACTGAAATTTAAGGAATTGGACGGGACGGCGAAAGCGAATGTGGGATTTTGGCACAAGAACAGCAAATCATGTTGTATTTCAAAAGTTACAGGACAGACAGGGCCGTTGGGCTTAAAGTGATGCTTCGTGAGCTCTAATATACGCATCTAATGTGAAAACCAAGGCATGGCGATGAAGTCGGCCATGTCGTGAGGTGAATGAAGGGATAATGTGTCATTAGATGATGGGAGAATATCCTGTGCGCTGGCAGACCATGGTGCAAGCATGGGCGCAGCATCCTGCATGGCGGTAAGGACTCCAGGCACCGGGGTCGGATTTAAGAGAGGCTTGGTCGCGAAATGCTTGACAACAACAGACGAGTCATGGCATGACTGATCTCCTTGACGCAGGTACATGTCTTGAGCTAACTGGCTGCGGCTGAAGAACCTTGCGGATGCAACGTGGAGGGAAAACATGCCCACATATAGCTAATCAACCATATAGCCATATACGTTGGGCGACAGTGCGCGGGTACGTACGGACGTACGACTGTCGCACACGGCATCCAAAGGGGGAACAAATCGGGGCTTGACGGCCTCCAGCAAGCCTGTACCTACTGTTGGAGACCGGGCAACGACATCCGGTGGCCGCGCACCCGCAGGCGGCCGCAGGGGGGTTGCAAGTTGGGCGAGGGCCAAGCCAACATGGTAAATTAACATGTAGGATCAACACCCCGGTTCACGCCCGAAAAGCTCGTGCTGGTCGCCGATTGGGGGTGAACCCTGAACCGGGGCCTTGTTCGGCCCCCCTAGCAGACTCAACTTGTCCTTTACAGGTAACCGACTTTTAGTGGTGATGACGACGATGGAGATGGAACATCTAAGGGACACTGATGTAAATGCTGGACTCGTTGGACGTGTTTTTTGGCGAGATGACTGATACCTTGTCCTGGCAAGCGAGAGACAAGGCTGGATGGAGAAAGTCTGCCTGTCTGTATAGGACACGGAGGACGTAGGTGAGTGTCTATGCAGGTCGAGGCTACCAGATCGGCATGTAGTCGGTGACCGGGACAAATTGTAACGTGCTACCTCGAAACGAGCCGGGCGGGCAAACGAAGACGCATCAGGTCTACAGTGGTGGGCAACGCGAGATTGGGGGTGTCAGTGGGCTGTCGAAGGGAGGGTCGTGGATGGATTAGGGGCTGGCGGGCCGTCGAGGAATTCGAGTAACACAAGCAGGATTTGCTTCTGGATGCAACATGGTCCTCCCACCTGCCGATAATTGGGTGGCTTCTGTGTGACTGGCAGGGTGACGACGGCTGCGCAAGCCTGCATGTTGGTGTTGGTTTTGGTTGTGGTGGTGCTACGCTGGGGCGATGGTTTGGCTATCCATGCCTCCCTCGTACATTGACGCGCGCCTCTTGGATCCTCCGCGGCTGGAAGGCAGCCGGCAGTGACATCAAGACGGCGTGCGCGGGCGCAGTGCATGTTGTGGACAGAAACGGCCTGTCCCATCACTCTTGCGCAGGTCTCCTCCTGGGGCACTGGGCTGGACCAACGTTTCTGACATGAGGTTGCACGTAGCGCCAACAGCGAACACAGGAACCCACTTCCCTCAGCCTTGCCGGTCTCTGGACGCTCGACACCCGGGTACAGCAATCCGTAATCCTGCAACCCGTCACCTGGTCTACCGTCAACGAGAGCCCGGGGGGTGGGCAGACCCGCGCAGGTTCCCTCTAGGTTCCGGCAAATTTCGATGACAGCGAAGAACGTGGATAATCAGCATCCCAAGGACCAAACGTCCAAATTGACTCGGGCTCGCGGCTCGAGACGAAGAAGAAGGATGCTGCCCCATGTCCAGGCCGGGAAGCGCACTTGCCTCAGCAGGGGGAGGCAAGCTGGAGAACCCTTGGGCGGAGAAGGATGAGAGCGACTGACTGGGGCTGCGCGAAATGCTGCTCGATCTGGACGTTGGCGGGGGACCAGCGCTAACCTAGTTTTCACCTCATGAAGCGACGGGCTCCATCCTGACCATCGCGGCCCTTGTTGCATCCGGCAGGGCTTCAACTACGGGCATGTTTGTTGAATCTGTCTCCCTTTATTGCGCAGTTGCTTACGCTTCTCGTGCTTTCGTCATCTTACCATGCAGCGAAGAGCGACAAGACAAAAAAGGCCCGGAGCCATGCTAGGCAAGCGGAGCAGATGACGGACATGAGCAGCGCGTCCAGCCCTCGCCAGCCAGGTCTGCCGCTGGGGCCCCCAGAACCAGCACATTTGTGTGCGCCTTCCGACGATGGAGGCGACAGATGGGGGCAATCCATGGTGCTCCAGGCCCATCGGTCCTCTTTATACCGCAGCCCTTGCCATCTGTCCCGCCTGGTTCTTTCTCCTACCTGCCGCCGCTCGCTGCATCCCAGAGACGAGCCCTGATCACGCCGACGGGACTGCAGAAAGGAGGCGCGCGCACGCGGGGTGACTTGGTGGTCGATATGCCTCCCGTGGCGTTTCTCCTTGATGCAGCACGCGCATGGCCCCTTGGGGACTTGCGTTCCGAGGGATTGGTTGGTGGGCGCTGGGCTGCGTGGGCTCCCGTCCTGAGCCTGCCACGTTCGAAACTTGATGCCCACACCAACGTGGACTACCCCTACCTTGCAGCTTCGACGGACACGCCCGCAGCACGCACCCCCCCTTTCCCCCCGGTACCGCATCGTACAGTACAGTACCATCCCTTGCCCGTCTTTNGCCCCGTGCCAGGACTCTGGCCTCCTCCACTGATGAGCAACTGCTTTGGGATGCTGGTCGAGTGAAACTGCTTGCGATCGCACAGAAGCCCGAACCATGCTTGCCACGTCCATCCCAACTCAAACCAGGCATTCGGGTTACACAACGCCCAGCCTCTTCCATCCTGGTCACGCTCGACTGAGGATTAGGGTAATGATCAGGCACAGCCCTACTGTACTTCCAACGCCCGATTGAACAAACAACATCGCCCTGCAGCCAGTGGTCCACCGGTTTGCAGCCCCCCTCTGCTCCCAAGCCCTCTCTCTCTCTCTGTGCCTGCCCACGTTGGGTTGGGCCTTTCGAGGCGTGAGCTGAGTCCCCGTAATCATCCCGTGGCAAACCCCCTCCTCTGGACGATGCGCGCGCAAGTACCGAAAAGACACCAGGTGTGCGGGTCAAATCGCTGCGCAGCAAACCCGCAACTCTTTCGGTCACGTCGAATGGTCCGCGCGCACCAGGGCATCTCGGGAAGTAGCTACCTAGCACCGGCAGTGGGCTGGCATCCCGATTTTGTTCGGCTATCGTTTGGGATCACGAGGACCGTCTCTGCACAAGTCGCCCCCAGTGTGACTCTTCGGATGTGGTTTTCAATCGTGTGCAGGGACTCCCATTGGCTGCACTCTACCTACAGCTGAAATTGGGTAAATGTGATTGAGGCATTGCAGACCCAAGCCCTGATAGGGCGGCAAGCATCGACCCCAGGTAGCGCTTCACTCCTCTTGACCCCACAGTCCAGACTTGTCTCCAGATGGGTTCATTGTTGACGGTTGGTCTGGGCTACGGTGCTTTTTTAGGAACACCAGAATCTTCACCGGAAGCAGGCCAATGGATCCCGAGACGCAACTTCGGGTTTGTTTGTTTATTTGATTGGCATGTCATGCAGCTCATTGTTGGTCCCTACGACCGACCATCAGACCCTTTCAATATCTTGTTGCCGCCTCCACGTTCCAAAAATAAACCACGAGGCACAGCCAACACATGGAGTGCATTGCTGCATCAAATAACCGCATCAGCAGCGTACATTCAGCCATCCAGTCAACTCCTCATCCTACAAATGCCAATTACCACGGAAGGAGGCCTCGCCCAACGTCATGCTGCGGATCATCAAGACAACCCCTTTGCCAGCGACCAAAAATTTTCCATCTTGGCCCGTGACAGCGTGTCTCTCGCATCCGCATCCGTTTCGCAAACTTTGCTCCCCCACTTCCTGAAACCCCGGGATTTTTGCTCGCCCTCAAAGACGAGCTTGCACTCGTTGAAGGACATGTCCTTCAGCTCGCCGTTCTCCTTCTCCGCTAGCAACCAGTCCCGTACCGTTCCATGGTTTCCCTCGCGATTTCGTGATGGCGAATTCTCCGTCCAGTCGATGCGGTTGAGCATCAATTTTTTGTACTTGTTGATGGCTTGCTGGCCGCCTTCTACTATGACAAGGTTGAACTTCGGATGCATGATGCATGTCCCAGTCAATGCCAGCTGCTCGGCATTCACGCCTATCTTGTACCTGTGCTGACCATTTGCCAATGTGGAAATCTTGAAAACAAGGACATGGATTCCCTTGTCCGCGTCTTTCTGCTGAGTCGCCGCAAGTTTCTCGTGCTTTTGTTCCTTGGTTAACTTTCGCTCCTCGTTGGCTTCGACGTGTTTCTGATGCCGCTCGGCAATCTCCCGATTCACTCTTGCCTCCACAGCGGTAGGGTCCTTGACAGCAACTGGACGGAAATGATTAGTAAATATGCAGGATTTGACATAGATATGGATATGTGTGACGTACCATCTCCGAGAACCCGCATCAGGTTGCCCTTCTTGACCTTCGGTGGCGGCGCAGGAACCAGGCCCAGTCGAATCTTTGCTTGCATTTCCTTGAGCTCTGCCATCCTACGTTGACGGCGAAGCTTGGCCTGCTCTTTCGTCGTCAAGAACATGGGCTTTGCAGCCGGCACCTGACGGTCTTGCGGCGGTTCGAGAGCCACAGGATGTTGAATGTATTCGGTGACTATGCTGTCCGGAGTGTTGATCTTAAGCTTGGTAGCATCGTCGATATGATCGTAGGATTTGCCATCCACAAGCCCTTCATCCCACCATTCGATATCCGGTGGAGCATCGACTACAAAGTTCTTTTCAACGTCCAAGTCCTCATCGATGCCAGCTCTGCGTGTTTGCTCAGCGATGCGCTTCTTCATGGCCTCGAGCGCGGCCTGCCGACGAAGAGCGTTGCCCTGCTGGATGTATTTTCCCTTCTGGTTGAAAACAAGCTGCCGCGGCTGCCTCTGCTTGCCGCCAGTAGTCTGAGGTGCCGCATTTTCATCGAAGTAAGGGTTCGTGTCGCTACCAGTACTCCCACGGGCTGTACTCGGCGGTTGAGGGCTCTGCTTGTGGTGCCGCCCGTGATCCTGCTGCGAGCGTGGCTGTTGCTGGCCTGCGTCCTTGCCCTTGCTGGGTGGTTTCCAGCTTCCCAGATCTTCCAAGGCAGGATGCAAGCCCACGTTTAGACCACCCTTGGCCTTGCTCGTCCCGATGGCTGCCGCGACACGAGCCTTCAATGCTGCCATTCTGTCGGCCGCCGACTCCGGCTTCTGAACCCGAGATGAGGCATCGTGGCGAGGTCCCAGGCCAGGCGATTGCGAGTTGCGCTCCATTTCTGATGGCTAGCCGGTCGAGAACCTTGGTGCCGATGAATCGAGTTCCTGATCGGTGTTTCGCGCGCTCCAGGTATGCGCGTGCGAGTTTCGTATCGCCGAACCAATACAATACAATGTAACTAAAATCTCATAGATATAATAATTCTAAGCCACATCCCTTTGATGAAAGAGACAATATCGATTGCGCTGTCGGAATAAGCGAGCGTTGGTCTGAATTTCGAGGAGTTTGATAACGTGACCAGAGCAGGACATTTGACGATGCGAGAAAGCTGTCGTCGTTCACACGAAAGAGCCTAGCAATCCGCTTATGTAACGGCCACCAACGGTTGCTCCACACAGCCCCCCCACTACACCCACCAGCAAGTCAGATACTTACACGCTCCACCAATCCGCAGCACGAGAAGAAGTACCTTGCCTCAATTCAAGAGATATTCTGCCTCAACATACCGCCAAAAATTTATTTCACATCCGCAGCAACCCGCCAAGTTTTGTCTAGCTCCGCCCTGCACCTCTCTTTCCCGTGGCTTCAAGGCACGCCATGAGCTGGTCCGCAACAAGGGACAACTGAGTCGATGCGCGCCGCTTCTCGTGTTGCTGGTCGTCCCCCGCTTCAACAGTCACCATGAATATCTCCCAGCCAGTGCCCTCCGAGGTGGAGAGTGTCGAGTTCACGTTCCTCTCCCCGGAAGAGATCCGCTCGATCTCTGTCAAGTGCATAAACAACACACAAACCTTTGACTCCTTACTCAATCCCGTTCCTGGAGGCCTCTACGACCCTGCGCTAGGTTCGTGGGGCGAGTCAACATGCACCACCTGTAACCTGAACCAGTCGTCATGCCCGGGGCATCCGGGCCACATCCAGCTTCCTGTGCCCGTTTACCATCCAGTATTCATGGATCAGGCCTATCGCTTGCTTCGGGCTACCTGTGTATACTGTAACGGCTTTCGATTACCTCCCAAGGACCTGCACCGCTATGCTTGTCAACTACGACTACTACAGTATGGATTGATTCACGAAGCGCACTATGTCGGAGCCATTGGCGAAAACGACCTGGCAATCGAGGTACAGGAGGCCCTTGGACTAGTTGGAAGCGAGGCTGAAGAAGAAGGCAACTCATCCGCCGACCCCATCATTCGCATGCGAGAAAAGTACGTGCAGAAGTGTCTTCGTGGAGGCAACACGAAACTCAAGAGAGGCGATACGAAAAAGGGCAAACATGAAGGTGCAAGCGAAATGCGCCGGGACATCATCAAAGACTTCCTCGCCGAAATTACCAAGAACAGGAAATGCTCTAGTTGTCAAGGCATATCGCCCGCCTACCGCAAGGATCGCTTTGTCAAGATTTTCGAGAAGTCCCTGTCTGAAAAGGATAAGGCAAAAATGGCCCAGAAGGGCCTCAGCAGAACGGATGCCATGGCGCGGACGTACAAAACCCAATCGAGAGACGGCTCCGATGGGTACAACTCCGACGAAGGTGTGGCCGACATTGGATCACCAACTCGTGATGAATTTGAAGCGCCTTCCAAATCGCAATCGACAACGAGTTCTACGGAGCAGTCGCAGAGCAATGTATCCGCCGCACAAAGATACATCAGCCCGATGGAGGTTCATGCGAGGCTTGTCGAGCTTTTCAAGAAGGAGCAAGACCTCCTGTCTCTGGTATACAATGCAAAGCCGCCGACTCGCAGCTCTCCCACAGTGAACCCTGACATGTTCTTCATGTCCATAGTCCTTGTGCCGCCCAACCGATTTAGGCCTGAGGCACGTACTGGCGATTCTCAAATCACAGAGGCTCAACAGAACTCTCTTTACAAGTCAATATTGGGAGGCTGTGAGAGGATTGCTCAGATCCACAACTCTGTCAAGGAGGGACAGGGCGACATGAATCGACTCCACCAGGCATGGACTGAACTACAAGAAGCTGTCAATGCGCTCATTGACAAGAATAAGAACCCAGTTCAAGGCGCGGCTGGCAAGCAAAATGAGGACGGGATTAAACAGAAGCTTGAGAAGAAGGAGGGTCTGTTCCGGAAGAACATGATGGGCAAGCGAGTCAACTACGCCGCCAGAAGTGTCATCTCCCCTGATCCCAACATCGACACAAACGAGATCGGTGTTCCTCCTGTCTTCGCCAAGAAATTGACTTACCCCGAGCCTGTCACCAGTCACAACTTCAGAGACATGCAGCAAGCTGTCATCAATGGTGTCGATAAGTGGCCTGGTGCATTTGCTATCGAGAACGAAAACGGCCAAGTCGTAAACCTCCGCAACAAATCGGTCGACGACCGTATCTCGCTCGCCAATCAACTGCTTGCTCCTACAAATAGCAATACACCCAAGACGAAGAACAAGAAGGTGTATCGCCATCTCACCAATGGCGATGTGGTCCTCATGAATCGCCAACCTACTCTGCACAAGCCGTCCATCATGGGTCACCGCGTTCGCGTGCTGCCCGCGGAAAAGACGATCCGCATGCACTACGCCAATTGCAATACCTACAACGCTGATTTCGATGGCGATGAGATGAATATGCATTTTCCCCAGAACGAAGTGGCGCGTGCCGAGGCTCTGCAGATTGCCGACACTGATCACCAGTACCTGTCCGGAACGGCAGGAAAGCCACTCAGAGGTCTCATTCAAGATCATATCTCGATCTCTGTCGCTCTATGCAGTCGTGATACATTCTTCAGCAGGGGAGACTATCACCAGATGATATACGGTGCCTTGCGTCCTGAAAGTGGCCACGTTATTGGGGAAAAGATCGAACTTGTTCCCCCAGCCATCATCAAGCCTGTACCACGGTGGACAGGAAAGCAAGTCATCACAACTATACTCAAGAACATGCAGCCGCCGAACTGCGGTGGCCTCACGCTGCGAAGCCAAACCCAGCTCAAGGCCGATCAGTGGGGAAAGGGCTCAGAAGAGGGCACTGTCCTATTTCAGGAAGGAGAGTTTATCACCGGTATCATGGACAAATCTCAGATCGGACCGAGCTCTGGCGGTGTAATACACGCCGTACACGAAATTTACGGGCCGGCTGTTGCTGGAAAGCTCCTTAGTAGCTTAGGCCGCTTACTCACTCGATATCTCAACATCCGTGCTTTCTCTTGCGGTATGGACGATCTGCGATTGACTCCCCAAGGCGAAAAGTCCCGAGCACAAGCCTTGCAGTCTGCCAACCGCACTGGCCTTGATGTTGCTTCCAAGTACGTTTCACTCAACCACAAGCCTGAAGCAACTGATCAGCTACTCCTGGAGCGCTTGGAGGAGGTTATGCGGGACGATAGCAAGCAGGAAGGCCTGGATCTCCTTATGAATCAAGGCAATGCAGAGATCACCGATGCTGTGCAGAAGGCGTGCATGCCCGATGGCCTTGCGAAGCCGTTCCCAAAGAACCAGATGCAGGCAATGACGACATCTGGTGCGAAGGGATCGAGAGTCAATGCTTCACTCATTTCCTGTAACCTTGGGCAGCAAGTTTTGGAAGGCCGACGTGTCCCTATCATGGTCAGTGGCAAAACGCTGCCCTGCTTCAGTCCCTTCGAGACTCACGTTCGGGCTGGTGGCTACATCGTAAATCGCTTCCTCACAGGTATCCGGCCACAGGAATACTACTTCCATCACATGGCAGGACGTGAGGGTTTGATTGACACGGCTGTCAAGACTTCTCGTTCCGGTTACCTGCAACGTTGCATCATCAAAGGCATGGAGGGGTTGACCGTGGCTTACGACACCAGCGTGAGGGACGCTGACGGATCCATGATCCAATTCCTTTACGGCGAGGATGGCCTTGATGTTACAAAACAGGAATACCTGTCGAACTTCGGCTTCGTCTTGCAGAACGTCACATCAGAAGCAGCACAGCTCAACTACGATCCGAAGGTTGGAGAGCGTCTGGGCGCAAACCGCGACGCTTTCTCCAAGTACATGAAGAGTGCCGTCAAGCACGCCAAGGGTCGAGATCCAAAGGCGAAGGATCCGCTTGCCAGCGCCTTCAACCCAGCAACGAATGCGTTCGCCACGTCGGAGAAGTTTTACGAGGCCATGTCCGCATACCTCAAAGAGAACCCAGATGGTTTGGTGCGAGACAAGAGCGATAAGACCAAAAAAACGCTCGCCAAGGTGGTTCTGAACCGTAAGAACGCCGAGATGCTCTTCGCCATGAAATATCTCCGGTCATTGGTGGAACCCGGAGAAGCTGTCGGTATCGTTGCTGGACAGTCCATCGGCGAGCCTTCGACACAGATGACATTGAACACTTTCCATTTGGCTGGTCACTCGGCAAAGAACGTCACCCTGGGTATTCCTAGACTGAGAGAAATCCTGATGACGGCTAGCAGGGCCATATCAACACCTGCTATGTCTCTCTACCCAATCGAGGAACTGTCTAGCCAGGATAGCGAGATATTCGCCAAGTCTATCAGTGTTCTTCCCCTTGCCAACGTACTCGATGATGTTGTTGTCGAGGAGAAGGTGGGACGCGGAAAGATGTTTGGCCAAGCCAAGATATTCCACATCAAGCTCAACTTCTTCCCTTTGAGCGAATATTCCGGCACATATGCAATTGGTGCCTCGGACGTGATGAACGCCATTGAGAAGAAGCTGTTGCCGGCCCTCCTGACACTGACGAAGAAGGAGATCAAGAAGCGGGCATCGCAGTCGACCATGGCAACTCCCGAGATTGGCGTTAAAGCCGGCGTGGTGGAAATGGCTGCTCCTGTATCAGACGGCGGGGATGGTGGGGCAAATGAGGATGATGATGATGAGGAAGGTGACGACGATGCCACGAACGCCAAGCAACGGTCAAACCGCAGCGAGGCTGTCTCGTACGGACCCAATGATGACGAAGACGATGCTGTGCAGCACATGGCGGAGCGAGATGCTTCGGATGATGAGATGGAGGACGAGGGCATTGGGGGAAGCCCCCGGCCGGAGCGAGCCCGCCCAGTGAATGACAGCGATGAAGAGGAGGATGATGATGATATGGACGAGGCTTCCTGGTCAGCCAAGGCCCGCACGGAGCGGGTATTGGAGAAGTTTGCCGAGGCCACCGACTTCAAGTGCGATGAGAAGAACGGAGCCTGGTGCAGCACGACACTCGAGTTCGACTCGTCAATTCCCAAGCTCCTCATGCTCAACATCGTGCAGGATGCAGTAAGGCGGACGGTCATTCAGCAGATTGCGGGTGTCGGGACATGTACGCATGTGGTGGAGGGAGGGCAAACAGTCATCCACACAACAGGAGTCAACCTGCAGGCGATGCAGCGGTACAGCGACTTTATCGACCCGAACCGCATCGCGACCAACGACATTGCCGCGGTTCTCGACGTTTACGGTGTCGAAGCTGGCCGCAACAACATCGTGCGAGAGCTGGCAGGCGTCTTTGGTTCTCACGGCATCAAGGTCGATAACCGTCATCTCAACCTCATCGCCGACTACATGACCCGCGGCGGCGGCTTTACACCATTCAACCGCATGGGTCTAAAGGGCAACGTCAGCCCCTTCACCAAGATGAGTTTCGAGACGACGCTGGCTTTCCTCAAGGACGCGGTGCTGGATGGAGACTGGGACGACTTGACAACGCCAAGCAGTCGGCTAGTCATGGGTCGGTTGGGCAAGGTCGGCACTGGCGGGTTTGACGTGCTGACCCAACTACCAACATACCACGTTGATTCTTTGGCATAGATTTGTAAAACGGAGTTGGCAAGAAACTTTGTATTTAATACTTGGTAGTTGACCGGGCAATGGCTGGTTCTATATTTCGATGTTCATGATTATGAGCTTGCTTCGCTCCGTTGCTGCTGTGATGTGCAGTGTGTCCTGGGCTATCCTGGGTTATGAGGATACAAGAGACTACGCTCATCGAATATCAAGTCGTGAGAGGCAGCTGCACCGCATGAGAGACAAAGTATTGCAATGTTCAACTGCGTCAGTCAAGCCCACTTCCGCTGACGGACGGCGAAGGGTCCCAGGCTGAAGCAGATTCGGAAGGGTGCCTCCGCCTTTTGGAACATACCCTTACGCAGCTTTAAAGTTCAATCAGTGTCGCTCTGCCAAATGCTGGCTCTCTACGGCGGTTCGCTTCCATCTTGTGCAGGCAAATAACTATATCGCGCTCTGACGAGCATGCTCCGCTGGATACATGGCGCTTTTGTCTCGTGGCAAGTACAATGATGAAGGCCTGGTAGACAACAACCCATTCCATGTGGTAGGTAGGCTTTGTTGCTAACAATCAGTTACCAGCATAATGAGGGAATCGGGCTCTCGTATTGTATCACGTGTCCTATTCCTAAGACAGCAAGGCTTGAATGTCTTGTCTGCCTTGGGGAAGTGCGGACGGTGGACACATGTCAGCCAAAATAAATGTCGTCGCAAGCATGTGGCTGGGGACGGTAGGGCATGCGAGAAACATCTGACGGGGGAGCCTTGCGATCCTGATGGTGTGCTCCATTTTCGCGGCACTGTATTCGGGAGGCATTTTTGTGACTGTCCGTCTCTAACTTCGGTGAGTCATATATTCACACGGTGTGTGGAGTCACCTGTATCACCTCTTTGTAGGTAGGGTAGTCGATGATGCTTTGGAGTTTCAGGGCGATTCGTTAGCAGTCGAAGCCAAGACCTACATGCGCTCGCTTACTCTATCTGCTGAACGGTGGCAATATATCTTACATCGTGGTTCAACGAACGGGCTAGGCAGAAGTGCTCCCTTCCATCATGTGATGAACACAATCTTCAACAGCCTGCGCACCGAATACCGCGCGGCTTCTGGTACTTTGACTTTCGGTGATTGGACATTCCAGCAGGATAAATACACGTCCACTGGTTTAGGATTTGTGAAAACATGCACGCAGGTTTGAGAGAAGCTGCATGAATGCAGACAGGTGCCCGATCTTGTTTGTTGTTCTTAGGTGTGGGTATGCACCACGTTAACGCACTGCAGCGATTTACCAGGTATTTTGGCTTGAGATAGAGGCATTGTCACCATGTTGTACCGACTGGCTAGCGGGTATTTTCGGCAGGAGGCCGATGGTGCATCGGCCCATGGCGCTGCGCGTCGGTCGTTGTGTTTGTTCACTGGTTCGCGTGGTTGTGTGAGTGGCAAGCGGTTGCACGCGACGTTGTCATGAAACCGTCGAGGCGGTTATGTTGCATTGAAGCAGCATCAATGCCGCGCGATTTAATATACATCCCAACTGTAGAGCAAACCCTGGATCTCGTCGTAACGCCATGATTAACCCCTAAGACCGTGAAAACCCATCGTGTCAAAAGCAAAGTCGTAATCCGCCCGATGTCGCCGCATCAGCCAGCTTAGTTGCGCTCGCCACGGAGGCGGCGGGCCAGCTGAATGTCCTTGGACTGGATGGTGACACGCTTCGCGTGGATGGCGCAGAGGTTGGTGTCCTCGAAGAGGGAGACGAGGTACGACTCGACGGACTCCTGGAGAGCGCCGATGGCAGAGGACTGGAAGCGGAGGTCGCTCTTGAAGTCCTGGGCAATCTCACGGACCTGTTTGGTTGTGTTAGGTTATGTTTGACGCGTCGGCCACGATGGCGTGGGACTTACCAGGCGCTGGAAGGGGAGCTTGCGGATCAGGAGCTCAGTCGACTTCTGGTAGCGACGGATCTCACGGAGAGCGACGGTACCGGGCTTGTAACGGTGAGGCTTCTTGACACCGCCGGTAGACGGGGCACTCTTGCGAGCTGTGATGCATGTTAGTGGGTTGCCGATGCAGGTGCGTCGCGTCGCCAGAGCGCGGCGGGCGAGGGTGGTGAATACATACCGGCCTTAGAGGCAAGCTGCTTACGAGGAGCCTTGCCACCAGTGGACTTGCGAGCAGTCTGCTTGGTGCGAGCCATTGCTTCTGATGATGGAATTGATGTGCAAAAGTGCTTGGAAGATGGTGTTGATGGAAATGTGTTGATGTTGAAGTGGGGTGGATGGAGATGTGGGTGTGTGATGTAGGAGGAAGATTCGAGAGGAGAGGAAGGCGGGGGGAGCGCTTTAATACCTGTGGCTAGCTGCTGCCAGTTGCGGCGGCTGATCTTGCGGCAGCGCGTCGTGGGACCGTGCGCCCTTGCCTAATGCGGTGCGTGTGCCTGCCACTTTACCATGCGCGTATGTGTGTGTGTTTGGAATTTTGCTTTAGCGCCATCTAAAATGTAATGTAATTCTGGCTGGTGGGGGGCCCACAGCGCAGGGAGGGAAAAAGAAAGACGCGAGCGCGCTCCGCTGTGCCAGGGAAAATGGGTCCATCCCTGCCCGCCCAGGGGGAAGGGAAAAAAAAACAAACGTGTCCCCGGCATGTGTGCCTAATTTTCATTGGCTGCAATGCTCTTGCCCGCCTTTTTGCCGGAGGTTCCATTGTCACCGCGTCTATTGCAGCTCCTTGGAGCTTGGGCGCTACCCTACATGGCATTTGGGGGGTTCTGTATGATGAGCGTGTAAATGACTGAGGCATGTTGGGCTTCGAGGCTGCCTTGCTTTAGTGGTCGCTGTGTGTATTTTTGATATCCGTGATGTATGTATACTTGTTGGTTGTGTTCTTTGTCGCGGCTTGAGTTCCTATCGTTGACCAACTTACGTTGTCCACGGAAACTTGGGAAGGCATAGGAAACCACATTACCATGGACACAACTGAGGATCACCACGCGCTAAGAGACAATCGCCACTGTTCATAGACCTGCAACAAGTAGTCGCAGACAAAGAGTCGCTTCAGATAACAATTATCATCCGACTGCGCATTTGACCAAACCGTCGGGCTAGATGAATGCACCGTACCTTACATTTCACGATCACAAGTCCAGCTACTATGCACCACAAGCCACATATGGAAAATTACACAACATCACATGGCTACAGTACATAGAGTCCTCGAGCAAATACCCGGCCAAGCTCGCAATGCCTTGCTTGTGTTGCCACAGGGACATGCATCAACGGACAATGCCCCTACGACGAGTCCGTACAAGGTATGGGCATTTGCACAAGATACTTCGCATGCTGGGTACTGCAATGGGCTCACGCGGAAAGACGTGTGCTTGCCTAAGGCAGACAAGCATGTTGTGCCTACGGGACGGCACATCACAAACTGACCGGGTCAGGGAGTAGCTGCACCGACTCATGGCAGCCAGCGGAGACGTAAGAGCGTGACAAGATTGGGCATGTGTATCATATCGCCGTACTGAGCACCTGACGCATTATTCGTTCCAAGCCAGTTGACTGTGGGGAGGGACCACTTCTGCCTGGTACTAGCAACCTTTGTCATCGGGTGACTGATTTTTTTTTTCGGGGGTTTCAAAATACGGCAAGTGGTGCTGTTTTTTTTTTGGTTGCTGCCATTAAATCACCCAAGTTGCTGGGGAGGGGGCTCGATTTTCCCACACTTACCCGCACCCGCGTCGCGTTTGACTTAGCGGCTGATTCGTGCCGCCACTGATCTGGCATCTGGCCCACTTGTACTTAAGTCCACCCGCCGCCACCTGCTTCCATCTCTCCTCCATCCATCCATTCATCAAATAACGCGTCTCTCTCCCACGCAACTAAAGACCATATATTTCACCCCTCACTTCACCTCTAAACACCAACCCCATTCAAGATGACTGGACGTAAGTCTTACCCAACATTCTCGACAGCACTGCACCTAGTGCATAGCATACATTGCCGGCTGTTCAACATCCCCGTGCTCATGTACTGACGCGTCTCGTTCGTAGGCGGCAAGGGCGGCAAGGGCCTAGGCAAGGGTGGCGCCAAGCGTCACCGCAAGATTCTCCGTGACAACATCCAGGGCATCACAAAGCCCGCAATCCGACGTCTCGCCCGTCGTGGCGGTGTCAAGCGTATCTCAGCCAGTATGTTACCACATCGAACGTGCTGATCGAGTCCCATGCTAACGCAAACATTCAGTGATATACGAAGAGACCCGCGGTGTCCTCAAGACATTCCTGGAGGGTGTCATCCGCGACGCCGTCACATACACAGAGCATGCCAAGCGCAAGACCGTCACTTCACTCGACGTCGTCTACGCTCTCAAGCGACAAGGCCGCACTCTCTACGGTTTCGGTGGTTAAGCATGTTTCTGTTCGTGTCTATTATGATGAGTTGGGTCCGCGCGTGTGCCGGGCGGTGCGCATGGCGGCATGGGGTGTTTCACGACGACTACGGTATCCGGTCTTGCTTTTGGGTGTTATGTACCATACGGGAAATTGGCGGTTTACACTGGGGTAATTGATTTTTGAGTGAAATCACGCGTGTTCTTTCCGCGTCGCGTAGTCCTTGCCGTGCTTGCGAGTTCGTGCTTGCTCGCCAGTGGTGTGTCGAGCGGGGTGCACGCCCCTCACTTTACTGCCGGGTGGTACTCGTGACGACGCGCCAAATGTCCATCCGTTCTGAATTCCAGTCCATCGAGTAAGAGCATGCGTTCGATTGCGCCGGAGATGTGACTCGAATCTGCGCGGACGGGCTCGGTGCTAATGGCAAGGCATCGCCGATTGTGATCCCATTTGGTGGACGTTCTTACCGTTAGACATATAATACCTTGTTACTCGCCATTCTAACTTCAACGCTAAACTATCCTTCTATCTTGTCCTGTGGACGCTGGCTTGTTGAATACACCCGTCGTGCGTGTGTTGAAGAGCGGCGTTTTGGCAGGGTATGCACCCGCCTACTTGACCTTGGCTTTGCCATTAAACAACGACGCGTCAGCTCCAGGGAAGTTCTTGCTGTATGCTGCTACCTCGGGCATTGTGACCGCTTAAGATAATCGTAGAATCAGTGATGGTCTTGGTAAGGAGCTCCATGAATGCGATGCCTGCAGTGCTGGTCTTTAGTCGAGTCCTAGGGACTTCCTGGGCGTTGGTCATTGTCGACTACTATGTAGCGTTCAATGCCATTATAAGGCTTCTTGCGGCCATGGATGCCACCCCTTACAACACTACAAAGGACAAACAGCCGGCCCATTTGCTCACATTGAATTCTACCACCTGGGCGGTGGGCACTTGACAAGTTGAAATATATGAACTACCCTATAGAGTCAATCGCCGTCTGAAAGGACATGTCTCGAGCCGGCGATTCGCGAAGCCATGGTAAATACGACTGCCTTCGATTGCTTGGATCCCCTTTCTGTCGCGAGCATCGCGTTCTGTTGTTCCTGGGGTCTATTTAGAGAACCAACCGCGTGCTGTCCTAGCATTCACTGCTGGCATCCACGTTTATTGTGCAACACATCCACCACGCCATATGCCAAGGTGTTCCCTGCACCCCGGTTCGAATGAGTGATTATACTGTCACAAAGTCCGAGGTTGCGCACGCTCGAATTGTAAAGTAAACTCACTTCTAAAAACAACAACAACCCGAAGCGATTCGTCCGGACTGTCCAGGCTGTAGTCCAACACCAAGCAAGTTGGTGGGTAGACCCTCTCCCCCCTCTAGGCCTTTCCCAGCATTGAATGTCCGCAGACCTTGACCAGGAGGATCAAGGTCACCAGCTGTTCAGGGTTAGGGAGTATGATAATAAACTTTACGACTATGTATCGGGACGATAGCCGCGAGTTGGGACCGAGAAAGACGAGAAGCATGCATCCTAGCCTCGTCGGATCCTCCAAGCTTACTAGGATAGCTCGGCTCCGAGGTGCGGCATGTGGCTGACCGAGATCTTGGCTCAATTGGTCGCGAGGGGCTTCCCAACGCGATGGGTAGGGCGTGGCTGTGTCCCGTCCGCCGCGGCGTTGATTGGCCCAGCACTCGATGCAGGATTTTCCCCCTCTCCACAAGCTCGGGCGGTCCGAGAAAAGGATGTGCTTCTAGAAGCGCTCGCTTCGTCCTCCGCGTAGGTACGAGTGCAACACTTCTTCAGCTGCGTCGGTCTCGAGTTCGTCTCGCAAGGCCCCCGGCAATACAAGCAACGCCCACACCCCTTTCCCGTAATTGCCCGGCATTCAGATTCCAAACTTTACACGGCAGGGCGCGTTTGGCCCCCCCCCCAACACACCTAGGTTGGGATTTCGGTATTCGGGATTAGGTAAAATATCCCATTCTCACAGCTGAGACCCTTGTTCGCTTAGGGATCGGCCTAGGTGCAACATGCATATTATCCAACAACGATGCGACTTTCTGCTGGAACTCCGGAAAAGTTTTCTAGAACGCCAGGGCGGTCAGCATGCTCTCAACGGATCGGCAAAGCCGGACGCATCTAGACCAGCCCAGTGCGATCGCGTCGCTCAAAGGCCGCGAATCCATGATCTGCTGAATGGATCATGTAATGCTGCGAACGGGTAGCATGAGTGACATTCGATGTGCTACCTCCGATTTCCGTCAGTCAAGCAGTCACCCCACGATCATCAGGTGACCACCTTGGCCAGCAAAGGATACGTGGGTGACAGTGTAGAGCACCGCGGCATTGCTTGGCAGCTGAGCATATGCTCGTGAAGAACTGTGATGCCGGCCGTAACCGTATCTAAGCCGCTGTCTTCCCATCGCTGCGGTATTGCGCTGTCCGGTCGAAAGCCGGACTTGATGCCCCTTGCCAAGCTGAGCCAAGGCTTGCAAATGCTTATGTAACGAAGAGGTTTTCTGTGGCTGGAGGTGGCGTCGGACGAAGTGAGATGCGTTGTGCTGATTAGCAATACAATGTGGCTGAGTCAATGCTCTTCTTTCGATTTCCTGCTTTCTGCTTTGCCATGGGTGTCGACCTTTCCAGCCTAAGCGAATGAGGGGTAGGGTAGGTGTCCGATCGGCGCTAGTAGGCTACGTCACTAGCCAGGAGCTTCTGCGCCAGCAAATTGAAACGGTCCAAGGGCTCCGGAACTTGGAGCCCGTCATCGAAGGTAGAATTCACGGCAAACCACGGGAGACCTCTGCAGATGGGAGGAACCCGAGAGAAGCTCAGAGAAACCCTTCATTCTCAGCTCACAACCAGAGGCTATTTATTTTCTTGTGCATTAGCTTCCGTCTCGACACCCGACCTTAATGTTATTCCCATGGCTGGATGTTAGACTAGGCTATCAGCTACGTCGAGACAATGTGACTCAGGACGGTTAGTAGGACGAGGAAACGAGGACTTTGTCATGCCTGGGTTCGAAGTCTGTCGTATGTCCCGTGACACCATGACTGCGATGACTTACATCCATCGTCAGTATGTCCGGCGGCAGGGCCAGAGCGAGCGCATCAACTTGTGACTTTTCCATGCCAAGTAGTGAAACCCTTACGCCAATGTTGGTTGGGGTTTTCATGCCTCTTTACTCCCCAGCAAGTATGTCGAGCGACTCTCGGGGCATTCAAGTCCCTTAATCAAGATACCTTGGACCGGCAGGACTGGGCAGGGCTGGTCTTGGCTTGGCCAAGCTGGTGTATACGTAATGCGAAAGGGCGTGTGCCAAGGACTCCCTGCAGGTCGTAAATGGGGTGATGGGTGTACCGACGACTGGGGCTTGTCATCGCGCCGTTCTTTTTATGGGTCCGGCCCTACCGACCCTTCCTCTCTTGTACAGACCCTCGGCTTTTGGAATATAAGAAGCATCATCCGCATTCTGTTTTGCCACCACCCCTCAAAATTACTGAAGTTCTGATCCAATTTTTCTTCGCCTTGATCTCAGTACCCACCATAATGACCTCTCTCTTGCATCCATCTTCATACAATCAGCAACAGTACCAACAGCAACAGCAACAGCAGCAACAGCAGCAGCAGCAGCAGCAGCAGCGCACAGCACATATACATCAGCAGCGCCAACCGCGCCACGTCACGCAGGACGATTCGATATTATTTTCCCGAGATTTCCCTTCAGACGTCCCTACCGGCGCGAACCTCTCGCCTTCGGATCTCGACAACCTCGACGCCTTTTCTAATTCTCTCGTAACGGACTCGATGCAGCCCGATACCTGGGGCGGATTTGCGCAGTTCACGCCAAAGCTGGGCCGATTCTCCCACCAGCGCGAGTCATCTCTTTCTTCTCTGGGATCTACTGGCCCGGCTTCACCTTATAACCACAGCACATCGAACCCTCAGATTGCCGTGACCGATTCGACGAGTGACATGGCTTCTGACTTACACGGGCACGATAATGCGGGCAACGGGGGCAACGCATACTACCAGCTCGCCAAGTCATTGAGCCACTACCCAGGATATCACAACTTAGAGCAGGCAATGCCTGAGCTGGCCTATCCAGTAACAATACCAGGGCCGCAAAGCAAACCGCGGAGTGACCGCGGGCTACTGCCGGCGCCCGACTTCCCTGGTGCTGGGGGCCGATCGCACCCAGCGTCAGTCGCAAGCTCTAATGCTGGGGATTCACCCGCCACACCCACAGTCAGCGACCCGGATGCAATGGACAAGCGTAGAAGAGGTAACGTTCACACCTTCGCCGCTCGGTTTGGTATTGAACTGACGGTTCATGTAGCTTTCTCAGGAGTGCCCAAGCTTGACCGCACCATGACAGACATCTACAGCGATGAACTCTACAATCCCAACTTCACCATCACCTCGACGTCTCCCCCACAGCCGTCGCTGACCACGTCGCCAACCAACGATATTTTCAATCAACGCATCAACGCTGCCAACAACCAGCATTTGAGTGCTGCGCATTCGCCAGCGTCTTCGACGTCTCGAGGCAGGTCTCCATTCCGCACTGGATCTCCCTTGGCACCATCTCCCAGCCAAGATTTCAATGCACCTCACGCAGCCATGCCTTTCAACTCAGCTCAGAAGATGCGAGAACAAGGCAAGGCCGAGCAGGATGCTCAACTATATCAGCATCAAATGGGCCGTGCAGTCGAACCAGAAACTCCCAAGACCATCTCCCCCAAAGATGCAATCTTGGAGTTTCATGAACCTGAAGCGGGAGAATCATCGTTTCCCCTATTTCCGCCTGAGCCGGCCCATTTTGATATGGAGCAACTGAACAAAGCCGCGGTACCGCAAAGTCAACCAATGCAGCACAACGGAGGTGGGCATCTGAACTACATGCAATCCCAGATGAATTCTGGTATCCAGATCCCGCAGCAGTATCCCTTTATTGCAAGGTCGGGACCGAGCCAGAACACCCCCCCGAGGTTGACTTCGGCCGGGTCTAGCTCAATTGGGTCCGGTAGTAGTACACCTGTCACACACGGACGTCCGAGCGGGACAGCAGCAGATGGAGGCACATACACCTGCACCTATCATGGGTGCACACTGCGGTTTGAGACGCCAGCCCTCCTCCAGAAGCACAAGCGGGAAGGTCATCGACAGACGCAAACTATTGGCGGACCGCGTCCAGCCGAGGTCAGCCTGAGTCCAGGCCTGCTGAACAGCCAAGCCGGACCACATCGATGCGACCGCATCAATCCGGGCACCGGCAAGCCGTGCAACACTGTGTTTTCTCGACCTTACGACCTCACACGTCATGAGGATACAATTCACAATGCCCGCAAGCAGAAAGTCCGGTGTGATCTATGCACTGAAGACAAGACATTTAGTCGTGCGGATGCTTTGACAAGACACTATCGAGTCTGCCATCCGGATATGGAACTTCCTGGAAAGCATCGACGTCGCGGGGGCGCTTAGGTGGGAGGATCTTCACCGGCCGTGCCTGGCTTCTATCTCATTCACACCATCAATATGAACTACCCGCCTCGAAATATGGAAAGACGGGGTGTGCACTAAAAAAAAAAGAAAAAAGAAAAAAAGCCAAGCACTGATCGACGGCCCGAGGACGAAATGTAACGAATGACGACGAGTACGACGACGATATGATGGGGCAGATGGAGGATGATGAAACATGATGCTATATGACGTTGGGCTTGGTGCAATCACCTGGGATGGAGGGGGCCTTCAACCTATCGGAAGTCAGCAGTCCGGGATTCTATCCCTGCGAGTTGCTTGTCGGTGATCCACGTATTCCCGAAACAGCTAGCGTCGATTGTTGGTGGATACAAGCTGGATTTCAGGGTCCTGCAGGGTCCTGGTCCCCATCCATTAAGCTTGCCGTCATCGTCGGCGCTGACGTCACGCCCTCTCGGACTTGAGGTGATCCATTGACATCACCCACTCTCCTTCCACCGGTGCCCGACCTTTCCCTTTCAGCAACGATGATGCCATTGGTGTCCTGCCATTGCTCGATGATTGGGTGCACCCCGCTTCGATATCGCTTCGGATTCGAGAGTTCCCACCAGCAAGCAATGTGCATGAATCGGTTTCTGTGAGCAAGGGATGTATTCCTTCGTTTGTCGGATTACGTCTACGACTAGGTCTGCTGAGATGAAATGCGCCGAGAAACTGGCAAGCAGAGAGGAGCTGATATCTCGAGGGACTTTCATTTTCAGATGGCTCGCTGAAAAATGAGGCTTGTGGCGCATGCGATGTGCAAATTAGTCCTTTGGGGCTCCATCTGATTCAGAGCTTTTGCGGGCGGTAATATCTTATTAGCGAAATTTTGGGAGCAGAGCGCCGTCTTGTATTATTTGTACAACACTTGGGAGAGATTTTAATTCCTTTTAAAAGACTGTATTTTACTATTATAGACAAAAATTTCGGACAGCCTCTGCCTTCGTCTGTCAAGACTATTTGGCCAGATACATCGTTATCATTATAAGTGAGCCGAAATGCATTAGATAGACATTTATGTCATTGCACAAATTGATAGATTGACATGGGACTAAAATTATAAGAGACACATTGGATAAAATTAAAGCATCTTACTAGACTTGTGTAACGACTGTGCAATCATGCCATCGCAACTCATGAAGAAAGAATATGTCCTGACACTTGGGCCAAGGAATAAGTCGCACCCTTCTAACGGACAATGCTCTTGGCAAAAAAACGTTAGTAGCAGGCTTCCGATGATACGCTCGATGAGTAAAGAATGGAACTGCCAGCCAAGTGGTTGGGTTTGAGCAGTTGCATTACATCCACTGGTGACGCTGGGATCATAGCGCCGTCACTAACGTCAGGCTGGTGTCGATTTTGCTGTTTCCGGTCCGGGACGGTACCTCCGCAATCCCTCAGCGTAGGTCTCAGAATCACGATTCAAGGCCTGGCGTCACAGACAACAAGTTTAAAGCGACGTGTCATCGGAGAGTGAGTGCTCGCAGATGAGCCAATGCCCGATAAATAGTCTGAATTGTCAATGACTTTTTCTGCTCACGCCATTTCCCCATAGAGAATTTTAAAAACCTCGTCTTGCATGCTACATCTCATCTGCTCTGTAATCCCGGGGGGGGGTTTTTTTTTTTCCAGTCGCTTGGTTCCGCATAAAGTCACAAGCGCATTCTCCATTTCTTTTGTTCCTTCTCCCATGCACATTTTTATTTTTACGTCTTGGTGGACGTGGTGGAGGGGCTTATTCTCCCAGGACTACGTTGCGTGCATGAGCGTACAAAGGTTGGATACCGGTCCACAACTTGAACTGGAGATGGCATCAATGAATTAGTTATGTGTGCGCGTGGAGTAATGGTATTTAGGCTTAGACTTACTTGGTACCAGCCTTGTGCTGCCAAAACCTCCAGTCCTGGAATAGCTTTCCAACCCCCAGCATTTTGCGCTAGCTGCATAGCTTCGGTTTGTCTTGGTTTGTATGCCATCTCCAGCAAAGCGCGAGATTGGATTGACGGCGTGGTGGATTGACTTATGGCTCCGGCCAGCGTCTCCCGCACGCTTGAATCTAGTGGTTGATCCGCAGGAATAGTGCTGATGATAGCGAGCAATGGTAAAGCAATTTTCTCGGCGGCGGCCCTGTTGGGCAGGAAGTGCAGTCCATAGTCCTCAGGGAAACTGGCCAAAAGCTCCTCAGCTTTGGAAGGGTTTCTAGCCACAACATAGATGGAGTCGAATTTGAGAGACTTCAAGGCGAATACAGCTGCTCGTGCCGTGCCACCACACCCAATCACCATCGCAGCAGTGCCCCCAGACTGGGATCCAATCCCGGCACTTCGCAAGGTGAACACCATCCCCTGCCAGTCAGTATTGTCTCCAAGCAGGCGCCTTCGGCCGCCTTGGTTAGTACCAGACATGGGAATGACGGTGTTGACAGCTCCGATAACCTTGGCTGCTTCCGTCAATTCATCAAGCTCCCCCATGATGTCCAGCTTCAATGGTATAGTAACCGAGGCTCCGCCAAAGTCTTCCTTGCAAAGAAGAGCACGCACATCGGCTATTTGATCTGTCTCAAAAAGATCATAGCGATGAGGCAGTCCAGCATCTCCGAAGAGTCGGTTATGCAAGGCTGGGGATCGCGATGCCGAAATAGGCTTTCCAAACAAGTAGTATTGGAGGGGACTAATCTCTCCCAATAGAGCAAGGGCTTGGCGGATTTCAGCCGCCGACATTTGGCCAGGTGCGGCTTTGAAAGGCAATGCTGGATGCGAGACCGGCGTGAGGAATCCGTTGAGAACACGGCTGAGCTTGCCAGCAGAGCCCATGTTGATGGCAATGATGGGAGTCTCGTGAGACGCTTGCATTTTGCCCTTAAACTTCAACAGGTCGAAGTTGTCCTCGACGCTATTCGCAACGCCAACCAATTTGATGATATCCGCGAACTGCAACGCCTTGTTGTAAAAGGGTATCCATGACGCGTTCTTCCAGGACAATCTCCCCAGTGGATCGTGGTGGGAAGCAATGACACGGGTGTTGCCTTGGAACTGCATCACCTTCTGAATATCACCGTCAGGAATCGCGACCTCAACGTCGAGATAGTCTACCCCCATCCGCTGAGCCAATAGATAGAGCCCCAAACGCTGTTCGTGGGCTTCGTCAGGAAATCTGCCTCCTTGGGACTTACTGCGCACAGTGAAGATGATGGGAGTGCTCGCGGCATTTCGCAACAGGGAAACCTGCTCCATTACCGCATCCGGTTCGAGGTTATCCAACAGGTCGACCCGAAGCTCGACTGCATCAGAGCCACTGATTATATGCGGGATGGTTTCCACAGCCTTGCCAAGCTCTGGCAGGGTGATGGAAACAAAGAAACTCTGTTTCTTTGCCTTGAGATCCTGTAGGCTGTTGCTCCCTTTACATACCGATGATACGAAATGTTCAAAGTCATCGGGAATATCCTTGCCATCGCTGTTTCTCTCCGTGTGTGGGCTGTAGTAGACTAAATTGGAGCATTCCTCATACCACGCTTTACGTCGTAGATAGACCTGGCGGATGTCATTCGTATAAGCTGGTCGGGTTTTGTCTCTGTTGAGATATTCGACGACATGATCCGTGTTTCGATGCACAAGTACAACTAATCCACCCTGTTTGCAATATGCGTTCAAGAGATCGCGTGCCGCAGGTATCTCAACAACACCGCCACCACAAGAGAAAACGTGACCGTGTGGATGTTCTTCCATAACACTGCGAAGAAGAGCCACCTCATTTTCACGGAAGCCTTCCCAGCCTGCTGATCCGCGGATCATCTCCGGAATAGTTGTGTTGAAGCGTCGTTCTAGCTCATGGTCTAGATCAATGAAAGTGCGGTTGAGTATTGTAGCCATCCACCTGCCTGCGGTTGTCTTGCCAGCTCCTCTCATCCCAATGACAAATATTGTGCGTTCAGAAGCCGGACGCCCGGATTTGGTCGAGATATCTTCGTGGAGGTCTGCGGTAACTTCTTCTCCATCCAGAACAACACTGAATGACTGGCTTAAAATGTCCCACCACCCCGGCCACGTCTTGCCGGTACACTCACGCTCTGTAATGAGCACAGGACCAGGAGCAGCGACAGACAAAACACTGAAGCTCATGGCCACTCGGTGATCATCATAGCAATGAATACCGTCAGCCGGGGTATCAAGTTCTGTAACTTGCCGACCATGAATTTCTATCCCGTCGTCAAGTTCGTCACACTTGACTCCAAACTTGGCCAATTGTTCTCTCATGGCTGCGATCCGATTGCATTCCTTGACACGTTGGTTAGCGATGCCAGTGATCTGGGTCTTGCCCGAAGCAACTGCTGCCAGTGCTGTTGCGGTCAAGAAAGCATCCGTCATGACTTCCATGTCGACATGGGGTATCGCCTTCAATTCTCCAAACTTAGGGCCTGTAACCGTGGTTGAATATTCGGTCTGCTGCACAGAGCAACCCATTGGACGTAGCACCTCCACGGCGAAACGAGCATCCCCTTGCAGGGACAGCGTGCCTATGTTTGGGATCGTGCAGGTTGTGCCGGTAATCGCGGCAATGGCAAGAGGGTAGGTTGCAGAGCTCGCATCGCTTTCGATGGTGTATTCATCTGGGTTTCGGTAAACGCCCTGAGGAATGTGGTACGTGTTTGGCTCTGAGGAGGATCGAACTGCGGTAACGCCGAAGGACTTCATCATGGAAATGGTCATATCAATGTATGGCTGCGAGATAGGTTTGCCACCAACAAGCCGCAAGGTGACTGGGGTTTTAGCATAGGGAGCAGCCATCAATATGGATGACACATATTGAGAAGACACCGTCGCTGCCAACTCCATTACACCTCCTTCAAGCCCTCCTGCGGCATCGACCTGAACGGGCAGACTGCCCTCTTTATTGAGGTAGCCAACGCTAACTCCGTTAGCACGTAAGGCGTCCACGAGCGCACCGATGGGACGAAGTTGCATCCGGGCGTTGCCTGTCAAAACAGTTGATGTGGCGGACGAGGTGGGGCAACAGAGTGCGAGGACGGTTGTCAAAAACCGAGAGGCTGTTCCAGCATTTCCAATGTACAAAGGCTTGCTGCAGGCTTGAAGCTGACCTCCTTTGCCGTTGACGACCAAAACCTCGCCAGCATCTTCCCAAGAGTATGTTGCGCCACCAAGCTGCACAATGGCTGAGAGCATAAACTCAGTGTCGTCTGAGTGAAGGAGATTCTTGATGCGACATGTCCCTGTGCCCAGTGCAGCCAAAATAAGGGCCCTGTTGGAGATACTTTTGGAGCCAGGTGGCGTTACCGTAACGTGAAGCCCACTGGGGACACCGGGCGTCACCCGCATTGCAGGTGACAAAACGGTCCTGATTGCACGGTCGTCCACGGTCGTGGCCTTTGCTTCGTAAGTCTTTCCGATTGCTGAAAGCAATACGATCTTCTTTTTCTTCCCATCGTTCTTTTTGTCAACTCCCATCTTTTCTAGGATCACGTCCACTGGACATCGCTTTCCAGCAGTCAGTTTCACGACTTGCTTGTCCCGAAGCGAAGTAGGTAGGTTGAAACTAGCGATGCACTTGCTCAACCGCGCCACGGCACCTGGTGTCAGAACCCCGAGGAATCGAGCCAGCTCGGCTTCCTTGACCATTCCTATGGCCACAGCCTCGCCATGAAGCAATTGGGGTGTGAGGATTGCCTCAATGGCATGGCCAATGGAGTGTCCGAAGTTGAGGAGATTGCGGAGGCCGCCCTCGCGCTCGTCACTCGACACTACCTCGGCCTTGACACGAGCAGAACCTATAACGATTCGCTTCAAGATGTTTTTGATAGGAACAAGACGGTCTTTGCCAGAGGAGTGGATGCAGCCTAGTATTTTTGTTGCAGATTGCTCCAAGGCACTGAATTCTTCTTCGTTCCATATTGCTGCTGTCTTGATCACCTCTGCCATGCCATTGATGAATTCTCGAACAGGGAGCGTTTCGAGAAATGTCAAGTCGATGTACGTTCGGCGAGGCTGCCAGAAGGCCCCGATCAGATTCTTGCCCATAGGAGTGTCTATGGCCGTTTTCCCGCCAATGGAAGAATCCACCATGGCAAGCAGCGTAGTTGGGACCTGGACGAAACGAACGCCGCGCATGAATGTAGCGGCAACGTAACCAATCATGTCACCAATAACGCCGCCGCCAAGTGCGATTATCACAGTATCTCGTGTGCATTGGTGCGAAAGCAGCCAGTCTTCAATCTCTGCTTTGGTCTCGCGGCTCTTCGAGGCCTCGCCGGGCGGGACAGCATACGTTAGAAGACGCGCATCGCTTCCAGATAATGCCTTCTCCAGTCGTTCACGAAACGAAGGTACGTATGTGTCGAATAGGTTCGTGTCAGTGATGAGGACGTACGTCGATGACGGTAGGTTCTCGGTGATGTCGCTGGGCACAAAATCTAGCCAAAGCCCATGGTTAACGATAATACTTGGCTCTCCCAGTATTGATATTTTCTCTGGCTCGCGATCCTCGGTTTGTGCCATCTTTGCTGGATACCTGGTAAACCACTGCGAATTCTGCCAGGATCGAGGGATCGACAGAGGTTGTTGGTCAAAAGCCTCCGTTACCATCAATTGGTGATCGCCTACTTAAACGTAGTTACCAGAGGAATGAGTAACATTTTAAGTTCCCAAGCTGAAATTGAACCGATATCGGCACATGCCATGGTTGGGATACAACCAGTGTCACGGCCCCACCTCAAGAACAGCATTGCATCCCTTTGAACAGCTCTAGAGACAGTCTCTCCGAGTCGGGACTATTCAGGTTCAAGTCTCAGTAGTTAACATGCCTCATAGGCCTATGATATCCCTTGCATCCATTCGAACAATATAATATGATGGCGGTATGACGGTTGGATAAGGTGTAGATAGTAAGGTGACCGCCGGTGATTTGCCCTACGAATAGGAATATAAGGAGCAATAGAGAAAAACTATATTAATTATAGAAAAGAGAATTAAATAAGAACATAAGCTAGTTTTATATTATAATTATATCTATATATATATATATAAGGTATTTATAAATTATTATATTATTTAATAAAGAATATATATTTTATATATATAAAAAAAGGTTAATGCTTAAGAGTTAATACTTAAATAAGAAATAATAGGTTTATTTATTAAATATATATTTAAATATAATTATAAGTAAAACTAATTAATAAGCTTTATTATTATAAGAAATATTTTATTTAAAAAAGAATATAAAGAATTTATATTTAAATATAATATTTTATTTATTATATTTTAATTTATATAATAAATAAATAAATATATATATTAATAAAAAGATTATATTATTATATTAAATATTAAGAATTAATAAATAAGCTTTATAAATAAATTATATTCTAAAAAGTTATATTTAAGAGTTATATAAATTTTAATATTTTAGTTTATTTTATATTAATTAATAATTAATTAATATATAGGAGAAATTAAAAAGTATTTATATTTTCTTTATAAATTAAATTATATTATTATTAATTAAATTTCTATTTTAATAATTTACTAATTTAAAATTAAATAATTAATATTCTAAGATTTTATAATATATTATAAATTTTTTTTTAAAAGTATATAGAATTATTTCTCTTTTATAATATTTAATTTATATTAATTATAGATTTTTTAAAAATAAAAGTTAAATTAAAAAGATTATAATTAATAAGAAAATAAAATTAAATAAAATAGTTTCTTTATTATAAATATAATATTATTTTATTTAATATTTTATCTTAAATTATATCTTAATTAAATTTTATTTTATTAATTTGTAATAATTTTATAATTATTTTATGAAAATAAATAGAATAAAAGTTTAATTAATATATAAGTATATTAATAAATATAAATATATAAAAAAAATATAAAACTTTTTATTTATAATATAAAATAAAAAAATACTTCTTTAATTATTTTAACTTATTAATTATTAAATATTTCTATTATTATTTTTTTAATTTCTAATAATTATATAATATTAATTAAAATTCTTTTTAAAAGAATTAATTTTCTTAAAAAATATATAAAATCTTAAAATTATTTAAAAAAAAAAGTATTCTTTAGAAAATTTATATATATAATTAAAAATTAAAAATTATATTATTTTTATTAAAAATAATTTATTATAATTAAAATAATTTATAAATATAAAACTTTATAATATATAAAAAATAATTAATAATAATATTTAGATATTATATTTATATATAAGAATACTTATAATATTATTATAGATTAGAATCCTTATATATATTTAATGGTTATTTATTATACTATTTTAATATAAAAGACTAGGATATAAAGTCCTAGACTTTATACTATATTCTTATATATAAGCTATTTAAGTAGAATAGTAGAATAAGTAGAGTTAAAAGCATAGTAGCTATAATAAATATTAAAATATTTATAAATTAAAAAGTTCTTCTTTTATAATAATTTTAATTAAATAAATTAATAAAAATAATATATTTTATATTTATATATTTTTATTTATTATATTTAATTATACTTTTTTAATAATCTTATAAACTATAATAATATTTATAAAATTTACTATTTATAACTATATTAAGGGTTTATAATAGTTCTATTTTTAATATAATATAAATTATTTAAAAATAATAATAATAATATCTTTATATATCTTTTAATAATTAATAATTTATTATTTATTATTTATATAATATCTCGTTATATATTTATTTAATATATAATTAATAAATATATTAACTAATTTTATTTTATTATATATTTAATATAAAATTAAATAATAATAATATTATTAAAAGCTATTTCTAAGAAATAATATAAATTATAATATAAAATTAAAAATTTAACCTTATAAAGGGAATTAATATATAAATATACTATTTTATTAATCAAATATAATTTTATTTAAATATAATATTTTTAACGTATTTTTTATTCTATATATATAAGGTTAGTTTTATTTTTATAAATATAAGCTTTTTATAAATATAAGCTTATTATAATTAGAAAACTCTATAATTTTTATATTTAATTAATTAATATAATATGTTTATTTATTTTATATTAAATAAAGATCTTATTAATTAATATAAATTAATATATAAGTATAATACTTTATTAATTAAGTATAATTCTTATATAAGTATAATATTTTAGCTACCTAATTTACTTAAAAAATTTTTTATATAATTATAATTAATATTATATTTCTAATATACCTCTAGTTCTAAGTATATAGGCTTATTTTTCCTTATATAAATATTATTAAGAAAATCTATATTTTTTATCTTTAATTAACTAATATAAGCTTCTATTTATCTAATTTTAAATAAAGATCTTATTAATTAATATATTTATTATATTATTACTCTCCTTAATTATAATATAAACTTATAAAAGGGCTCTTTAAGTTATATCTTATTAATGGAATCTATATATTAGTTATTAATATCTACTATAATAATTAAACCTCCT
Organism: Stachybotrys chartarum; assembly: GCA_001021365.1. Classification (NCBI taxonomy): domain Eukaryota; kingdom Fungi; phylum Ascomycota; class Sordariomycetes; order Hypocreales; family Stachybotryaceae; genus Stachybotrys; species Stachybotrys chartarum. Next base: position 962,471 of record LDEE01000010.1, read on the forward strand.
AATAATATATTCTTTATATACTTATTATTACCTAGTTAATTTATATTTATATATTAATTCCCTAATTAATATATTTATTATATTATTATTCTATTTTTTATAGTATATATTTATAAAAAGATATTAATTATTTTTAATAATATTATATAATTTTAAAAATATTAATAAAGAACTTAATAAAGCTAATCTAATTTATTTCTTTTTATAAAATATTCTCTTTTAATAAATAGTTTTATAATTAATATTAATTAATTTTATAGAATTAATAATAATAATATATTAAATAATATATTTATTATAATTCTAAATTAATTTTCTAATATTTTAAAGTTTTAAAGAATTAAAAGATGAAATCTTTTAAAATAAAGACTTAAATATAATAATAAGATTATATTTTTTAATAATTTATTTAATTAAAATAAATATTTATATTATCATTAAATATTTATATTTAAATAAAAACTTAATTTATTTTAAGAAATCTACATATAAAATTTAATTTTATTAATTAAAATAGAATTCCTAAAAATAATAAAAAAAGAATTTAAATTAATCTTATAATTACTTTATTAAATAAATTTTCTTTTTAAGGATATAAATAAATTTATAAACAAAAATCAAGATTAGAATTATTATTATTAGATTTATATTAATATAAGCTATTTTTATTATATTCTTCTTTATAAAATTAGTATATTTTTCTTTAATTATTATTATTTATTTTAATTATATTTTCTTTATTTTAATAATTACTATTTTTAAAGCTAAAAGCTACTAATAATCTATTAATTTTTAATAATTAAATAATCTTAATTAAAGCTCTTTTTAAAAGAATTAATCTTTTTATAAAATAATATAACTTTAGGATTATTTATTAAAATACTTATATATTTAAGGATTAGAAAATATAATATATTTTCTAATATAATTAATATAATTAATTATATTTATTTAAATGAATTATTTTTTATTAATAGAAATCTTAAAAATATAAATATAAATAATAGATTATTATTAAATCTCTTTAAAAAAAACTAATAATTTCTTTAATTATATTTTAACTTAGAATATTATATTTATAATTATAATCCTTATATTATACTATTTATTTATCTTTCTTATTAATATTTTATTATTATAATTAAAATAATTATTAAATTAATAAGCTAATAAATTTAAATCTAAGCTTATAATATATAAATTATTATTTAAAACTAATATTTAGATTTTATATTTATATAAAAGGATATTTATAATACTTAAATAATTATTAATTAAAAGAAATTAGATAATTATTCTCTTATAATAGTTTTAATTAAATAATTTAATAAAAACAATACTTTAATAATATATATAAAACTAATTATTTTAAGCTTTTTCTATTCTAAGCTATAAAATAGATCTATTTTTATATAATATTTAATATTATCTTTAATCTTACTAATAATAGATAATAAGAAGATTTTTAATTTCTATTAATAAATACTTATTAGCTCCTTATTTAATATTTAATTTAAGAATTAATTGTTATTAGTTTTAATATAATAATAAATATTATATTAAATTTATCTATTTCTATAGATCTAATAATAGCTTTATATTTATTATATTAATTGAAATATCTCATTTTAATTAAAGTAAAAGTAGATTTAAAGCTAAAAGAATATTAGCTTAAAAAGTAATAATTATAATAATTAGATCTAATTATTATAAACTAAATTAATAACTTAAGATAAATAACTTATTTATATTAAATTATTTTAAAAGATCCTTTATTCTTATTATAATATTCTAATTATAAAAACTATATTCTATTTATTAAAATAAAAGATATTTATATCTAAATATAATATAATCTTTATATAAAGTTTAATAATTATTAATCTCTTCTTTAATATCTATATAGAACCTATTAATTTATTTATTTATATTTAATAAATATATTATTTTAATTAATTTTATTAGAACTTTAATATATAACTTAATCTTAATATAAAACTAAATAATAATAATATTATTAAGAATTATATTTTAAATAATATAAATTATCTTTATTATTAGATTAAAATAATATAAAATATAATAAGAGATTAAGAATATAATTTTATGTATATTTATATTAAGAATAAATTATTTATAGGTTATAAATTTAAAGATTTTAATTCTAAGTATTTAAATAAATTATAATCTTTTATATAATTAAAAGATTATATTTAATTAATAAATAATATTAATTAATATAATTATAATTATTCTATTTTAATAAAGCTTAGGATTCCTTATTATTATATATTCTCTTTAAAGCTAATATTTAGAATCTTATTTATAAAATAGAATATTTATTTATATTAATAGCTTTATAAAATATTATTATATAATTTATATTAAAGAATCCTTAATTCTAAGATAATTATTTCTTTATATAATAAATTAAAGAATATCTAATAGATTATATTATTAAATCTAATTATTAAGATTGAAGATTATTTATTTAATTAACTAATTAAAAGGGAATAAGAATAATTACTTAATAATAAAAATAATTTATTATAGATCTAAGGGATTATTATTACTTAGCTCTTGGTTTTAAGCTAGAATATTATAAGAAGCTAATTAAGTTTTTTTAAGATTAATAGATTAATAGGGATTAGATTAGCTAATTATTATAAATAATTAGGTATTTAATAATAAATATCTAAATAAATACTATTTTAAATATAATTAAAATAAAGGATTTTTATTTTCTTTATATATTTATTAGCCTATGGTTTATTTATTCTTTTATAAATAAAATTAATAATAAATAGCCCTTCTTTTAATAGGTTTATATTATTATTTATTTTATTTATTTATCTATTTATCTAATACCTTATATTCTATTTATATAATTATTTATATTTTATTTATTTATTTATATTAAGGCTTATCCTTAAATATATATATAATAATTATTATATTTTATAAAATAAAATAAAGCCCTATTAAATAAGAGGTAGAAATTCAGAGGATATTTAAGTGAAAAGTTCTATTAAAATAATATTAAAGTATAAGTAAATTAAGTTTTTTTTAAGTAAATTAGGTGATTAGAATATTATATTTAGATAAGGATTATAATTAGTTAATAAAATATTATACTTATCTATTAATTTATTATATTAATAGCTTTATAAAATACTATTATCTAGTTTATATTAATAAATATTAAATCCTAGGATAATTATCTATATGTAAAAAGCTAAAAAATATTAAATAGATTTTATTTTTTAATTAATAGCTATTTATTATATTAGCGTTTAAAGAGAATATAAAGATAAATATATAATAATAAGTTATTATAAATTAAAAAAATTATTATTTTTGCTTTTATATTTAAGCTAAAGTATTATATAATAAATAATTTAAGTGAATATAAGATTATATTTACTTAAAATAAAATTAAAGCTTAAAGAGTTTCTCTTTAAAGAGCTATATTTAATACAAATTATATTCTTTTATTTTAAAGAATCCTTAGATATTTTAAAAGGAATCTCTTATAATTCCTTTTTTCCAATAATAGTATAATATTAAAGCTAGTATAATAATTTTTTCACCTTTAAATAAAATTATTTTAGTTTTATTAATTCTTTAATTATATATATTTAATTTTTATAAAATACTTTATAATTATAATTATTAATTTAATATACTTAAACTATTAGAATAATAATTTATTATATTTTTATTTCTTATTATTTTCTTATTCTTATTTTAATTTTAATTAAATCTTATATTTCTATTTAAACCTTATTTTATTTTAATATCTAATTATATTTTAATTTATTACTATAAATAATTTATACTTTCATTAATATAACTATTAAAAAGATCTTCTATATATCTTTAAAAAGATTAGTCTTATTATAATAGAATATAATTATTGTTCTTTTAGATTTTAAATAAAGAGGATTCTTTTTTATTTTATTATTATTTTAAATAATAATAATAATCCTTTAATATAATTCTTTAATTTTTTTTTAAGCTTTATAATAGATATTTTTTCAAAAATCAAATAGTTTTTAAGATTAATATACTTTTTAATTAATAAGTATATAGGAATATAAAAATAGTTTAATTTTTATTTAACTATACTTATATTAATTATTTTAGTTTTATAATATTAATTATTAATATCTAATAATAAATAAGTATATTATAATAATATCTTTAAGAAAAAGCTTATTTAAATTATTCTTATCATTTAATATTTAATAATCTTATATTATTATTATTTTTAAAGCTTATTAAATAGCTTTATATTAAATCTTTATTTATTAAGATTTATTAAGATTTATTTCTTCTATTATTTAATTATTATATATTCCTTTTTTAATATAGAACTTCTATTTATAAACTAAAGATATTTAATATTTCTATAAAGTATTTAATCTTAGTTTTACTACTTTTATTTTTATTTTTTTTTATTTTTTTACTTTTATTTTTATTATTAAATCTTAACTTTTTTTCTTTTCTTTTTTATATATTTAATTATACTTTATATAATATTAATATTTCTTATTATCTTATAATTTATCCTTTATCTTCTTTTCTATATTATATTTTTTTCTTTAAATAATATTAAGAAGATTAAAAAAAGGATTTATATAGTATAAAACAAGATTAAAGACCTAATTATAAAAAAGACTCTAAAAAAGCTAATAATTATAATTTAAATAAAGTTAAACTCCTTTCTATTATTACTTCTTTTATTATATTTAAAAGAATTAAAATTAATATTTATATTATTTCTATTTATATTATTTTTATATTATAAATAATATAAATAAAGAAATAAAAACTTTTTAAATAATATCTTAAATATTTATAATATTAAAAAGTATAATTATTTATTTATTAATAAATATTTATAGATTTTCTTTCTTTTTAATTTTAAATTATTTTCTAAATATCTTTTATATAATTATATATCTTTAATTATTTTAAGAAGAAGAAGAAGAATTTAAAAGCTATTTTATTATTCCTTAATTAATTTCTCTTATAAACTTTATAAGAATTATAATTATAAGATATTTAAGATAAATTAATATATATTTATTGTTTAGTAAATTTCTTTATTTAATATATTAAATAATTAAAAGTAAATATTTTATATATTCTTTAAGATTTTATTAATTCTTCTTTAAATTATTTTAAAAAAGAAAATATTCTTTAATATTTATAAAATTATTCTTCTTAAATAAAAATCTATTTAATAATTTTAACTTTTTAAAATTAATATTAATTATAAAATTTAAAGATATATTATTTATATTAAAAATATATTAAAAGAGTATTTTAATATTAAAAATATAAGTTTAAATAAATTAGAAATTTAATCTTATCAATTTCTATTACTTTCATTATTCTTTTATATATTTAAGAAGATAATAAAAGAATAATAAAAATCTATTTTAAGAATATTATTATAATAAACCTTATTTAAAATATAAGCTTTATATTATAAACTTAAAAGATTATAAAATACTTATTCTTAGAGTTTAAAATAGATTTATTAAAATTTTAATTTTATCTTATAAATTATATTTTTATTTTAATAGGATTCTATTAATTTATTTCTATTTTTATAAAAATTAAATATTTTATTTATTATAATTCTAAAAACTAATATAGAAGTATTATATTTATATTTATATTAATAAAATAATATTAAAGAATATTTATATAATTTTAAAAATTCTTTTTTAAGTTTAAAAGGTTTTTATTACTTTATAATTCTTTTTTTATTATATATTATTAATTAATAATATTATAATATCCTCTTCTTAGAATTCTTTATCCTAAGATTATTAATAATAATATTTATTTATTATTTATTATTTATTATTTATTATTTATTATTTATTATTTATTATTTATTATTTATTATTTATTATTTATTATTTATTATTTATTATTTATTATTTATTATTTATTATTTATTATTTATTATTTATTATTTATTATTTATTATTTATTATTTATTATTTATTATTTATTATTTATTAATATTTTTAATATTTTTATATACTTTATAAATAATAATTAGCCTTTTAAGCTTATATTAAATGTTAAATATTTTTTATTAAATTATTTTCTATAAAATAATATAAATATTATATTAAGATCTAATTTATATTTCTTTTTAATTAATAAATTAAAATGAATAGATTATAAATAATTTTTATTTTATTTCTTTATAAATATAAGATTATTAATAGGATTTATTAAAAAAGTCTAATCTTTTATTTAAAATAATCCCTTTTAAAGCCTTATATTATAATTTATCTTTATATAAAAGAATTCTATTACTTTATAAATATTAATAATAATAATAATAATAAATAAAATAAAAAATAATTTTATATATTAATATATAATTAACTATAAGAGTTAAATTTCTATTATAAATTATAGGGCTATAAAGAACTTATTTAAAATATAATTATTAATTATATATCTTTTTTATAGAGGGTAAAAATTTTAATAGGGCTTTAGTAAGGATTATATCTATTATATTTATTATAATTTCTTTTTATTAGATCTATTAAAGTTAATTAATTTTCCTCTTCTAATATAAAACCCTCTTCTAATTCTTTTATATCTTTTATATTCTAGATTCTTAATAAGATTAATTATTTAATTATCTTAAGAAATAATAAATTTCTATTTTTAATAATAATATTATTATTAATAGAAAAAACACCTTTTATAATAATAGATATAGCTAAAATAATTAGATAATATCTAGTTAAAATAACTAGAACTAGAAATCTAATACTATTAGATTTCTAATAGAATAGAGAATTAGTTTAATAAAATTAAGATAATATATAATATAATAATTATAAAGGAAATTATTAACATCTTTAAAAAAGAGGCCCTTTATTTAAATAAATAGTAGATTCCTCTTCTATAGGAATATTTTTTATATAAAGATTATTATTTAGGAAATCCTTTACTTTTATTATATTAGCAGAAATAATAATAGGATTAGTCCTAATAAGACTAGCCTTATTATTATAATCTTATTCTAATTTATTAAAGGAGATATTTAAATAAATAGGCTTAGGATTATTAAGGGTTTTTTTCCTTTTAATCTATTAATAAATAATATTAATAAACTAATATAAAATAAAAACCTTAAATATTCTATTCTTAGAATATTTAGAATATTATTTAAATAATATAATAGCTAATTCTCTTAAAAATACTATACTTTATACCTAGGATCTAATATAAGGCTTATATAATAAGCTTTATACTTAGATAAAGACTCTTTATCTAGCCTTTTAAGGAGATATTTCTATAATTTCATTAAGCCTTTATTTATAACATTAGAAAGGTAATTATAAAGGAAAAACTAAATATAATTAGTAAATATATTATAAAAATATATAAATAACTTATTATAATAATATTAGCTTTTCCTTTGGCTTAAAACTACTATTTTAAGGTTATTAACTATTTATCTATTAAATAAATAATTAATAAGCTTTATAATAATATTAAATAAATTTACCTTTATAAATAAATAAAAGACCCTAAAAAACCTTAAATAGGCTCCTTAATTTAATTAAAAGAGCTTATTCTTAATTTTTTATAAAGATATTCTTATACTTAGGACTTAGAGTATTCTTATTTATATAAATAAATAGGGCTTTTAATTATAAAGCTATTTCTATTATATAAGTTAGGATATTTAAATAAGTAATTAATAAAATATATAAAAAGAATTATATTTTTATAAATTAAATAATATTGAAGTTATTTAATAAATAGATAATAAGAATTTAACTTATTTATAAGAATATTCCTCTTCTTAATAATTAATAGATACTCTTTTTTATATTTTTCTATATACTCTTCTAATAATTTCTTATTTTAAAAAATATATTTAATAAAAGAAGAAATTTATCTAATTCAACTAATAATACCTATTAAATATTAGAAATAAATAATCCATTAAAAAAGCTTTTATCTTCCTTTTCTAAGCTTATAAATATAAAATCTAATAATATATCTTAAACTATTAAATAAATAATATATATTAACTAGTATATATTATTAAAAAAATCCTTATTAATATTAGCTTTATATTTATTTAAAAAATGAATATAAAGTTAATATTATTAGAAGTATTATCTTTAATAATAT
>LDEE01000100.1:9067-24466 GCA_001021365.1 Stachybotrys chartarum
AGTAATAAAAGTATAATTACAAATCACTTTTACCTTCATATAATTATAATACTAATATAACTAATTAGTAATAGTATATACTTACTTTAAGTAATAATAATAGGAATAAGGTATAATATTAGCCCTAAAAGTTATTATATAATTAGCTAGAATCTAGGCCTTATAGGATTTCTTAGCTAAAAGATTAGAATATTTTAAAATATAATCTAATATAATATTAATATATATAGAAGAAGAAAGGGAAGTTAATAGAGATAAATAAACTAGGGGATAGGGCCTATTTATATAACCTTAAGGATAAGGATTTAAAGGAGAGGAGATTATATTATAAGCTATAATAAATAGGTACTCCTATAAATTATATAACCCCCTTAATCATATAATAGGGCTAGCCTAGGACTAAAGGATATATAAGTTAATCTAATTAAATGGATTAATATATTGCTCTTTTAGTTCTTAGGCTATTAAAGGGCACTAATAAGGACTAAGGGATAGATAAAATGGTCTAGCCCCTTAGTATAATTATATAGATAGGGAGGACTCTATAGGATCTAGCTAGAGGACTTATTAGCTATTAATATAACTTAATTATTATAATCTACTTATATATTACTAGACATAATATTAGATTTAGTATTACTTAGTATAATACCCTAATTACCTATTAATATAAAAGATACTTACCTAATATCCTTTAATAATTAGAATCTAATCTAGCTATTATATATTAATAGTTCTTAGTTAGATAATTATTATATACTCTAAATAATAACCCTTTATTATTATTATAATAATTAATACTCTAAATAATACCTAGTAAGCCTATAAGGCTATAATACCTATTATATTAGCTGCCCTAATAGCTATAATAACTATTATATTACCCTTATATAATAATATCTTATAAGCAGATATAATTATAGAAATTAATTAGCTTAGGGCTTAAATTAAATATATTATTATAGCTTAATTAGCTTAATAATAATAACTGCTATTATTATTACTACTTATATAAAGACCTTATAATATTAGAGTAAATATTAAATTAGCTAAGCCTAAACTATTTATTAGAAACCCTATAAATATCTAATAATTTATTATAGATTATAAAGGATATTTTAAATTCTTCTCTATTATAATAGCTAATACCTAAAGCAAGGTGCTATTTATAATAGGACTAATAAAAGGGACTATAATATATTAATTTAAACTAATTAAAAGAGATTATCTTAGAGAAGAAAATAAAGTAGATTAAGATAAATAAATTAATTAAATCTTTAGAGATTAGGATAATATAGAAATTATCCTAAGGGAGGTATTTAGAAGTATAAATAAAATATATAAAGCCCTAAATAAACTTAAAGATCTTATATAAAAGGGCATTATATTAATCTACTACTTAGAATTCTAATACTATACCTTATAATTAGATTAGGATAATAAACCCCTTATAGATCTCTTTTATAAAGGACTTAAAGAAGATATTAAGGATAAACTTTATAAAGAAGATTAATCTAATATCCTTAATAAATATAAAATAATAATAATAAAGATTAATAATTAATAATATAATCAAAGGAAGTAGAAGGCTATTAAGAATCCTAGGTAAAGAAAAACCTAAGTATATAAGTATATATTTAACTAAAGGAGATTATAAGCTAATAGAAATATATTATAAGGAACCTATAGTAGATCTATAAAGATAAGAATCCTAAAAGCCAATAAGAAACCATATAATAAGGACCTTAATTATTATAATTATAGAAAAATAGGATATTTTATTAGAAAATATAAATTATTAAAGAAGTAATTCCTAAAGATACTAAGTAGGCTAAATAATAATAGGCTATAAAGAATAATTATAATAATTAGGATATAATTTACTCTAAGGCCTAATATAAATCTAGATTAAGTCAGGGAGTACTAATAATTATACTAGATATTATATTATAATAATATATATATAATCTATTAAGAAAATAAGAATAAGAATAAGAACTTAGGGATTAAATAATAATTATATAAATATAAATATAAGGGGCACCTTATAAGTAAATATAGGAAAATACCCCTAATACCCTATAATAGCCTCTACTAGATAGTATACTATAATAATAATTACCTAGTCTATAAGGATAAAAAGGATAATAAATATTATCCTAGATATCTATCTAAGGACTTAAGGAAGAGGATTAGATCTTTTATACTTATTAATAAATAAATAATAGAGCTAGAAGAAGTAAAGGAAGATTACTTTAATAATAATATCTAGATTATTAGATATAATAAGATAATATAAGGACTAGGGATTATATATAAGAAAAGTGATTTCCTAGACTAAGGAGATATAAAGAATAATAGATAGGTTAAGATTCCTAAGCTACTAAAGTCATCTTCTAATAGAAAAGCTAGGATTATAATACTTAGGAGATCTAAGTTATAGATTACCTATAGTAATATAGAAGAGGATATTATATAATAACCCAATAAAATCCCAGATTAATAACTAACTAAACCTAAATAGGATTAAAAAGCTTATAGTATTAAAGAAAACTATAGAAGATTATAAAACCTAGTTAATAGAATTATAAATAATATTAATATAAAGTATTATAATATTATTAAGACTTTAGGAGAACTAGAAGGAAGAATAAAACTCACCTTATTATATAATATAATAAAAAGGATTAATAATATACTTATATAAATATAAGGAAGTATACTTATAATTATAAGAAGCCTAATTATAGAAGAATAATAAAGGATAAGGTATATTATAAGGATATACTAGGATATTTATATTAATTAGAGAATAGATTAAGATATATTCTATATCTATAGAAGAGTAATATAATAGATTAAAACTAAGTAAGTATACCTTATATATATATAAGTAGAAGGAGATAAGCTAGAATTATACTTAATAAACCCTAATTATTATAAAATTATATAGGTATTATATTTTAATTATAATTATTAAATATATAAGCTATAGAAGATTATTAATAATTATTATCTAGAATAATTATTAGGAGTATTTATTATAGGATAATATTATAATAAAGAACTTAGATAATTCTATATAAAATAATAAATTAAAGGAGATATTATTATCCTAATAAGAAGGAAGTACCTGTTCTTAAAGGAATGCCTAGAGAATAAGATATATAGGGTCTATAAGTGCCCTAAGTATAGAATTTATAATATAAATAAAATCCAAGAGTAGTATAAGGTAAAAAATAAAATATACTACCTATAGGAGAGCTATAGGATAGTTAGGGTAAGAGAAGATAACTCTTAATAAGAGCTCTATATATAGAATTATCTAGATTATTAGAACTTTATCTTAAGATAATAATTAAAGGAATTAAACTAATAGTACTAGTAGATAGTAGAGTATAATATAATTTCATTATATTAGAAATAATAAAGAATTTAGAGCTACTATAAAGAAAGAAAGCAGATCTATATAACTTAAATAATATTAGTAGAACCCTAATTAAATATAATAATAGAATCATTAACTAAGAGATTAATCACCTTAAAGTTAAGGTCAAAGGAAGGAACTAAGGAATTAATTTTAATATTCTACTTATTAAAACCTATAATATTATACTAGGATATCTATAGCTAGTAAAATATAACCTAATATTTAGCTAATATATTAGCTAGGTATAAGCCTTTTAGGGTAATATAGCTAGTGAATATAAAAGCAATATAGAAGAATAGAGATCTTAACCTTCTACTAGATTAAGTAGAGAAGGATAATAGAAATAAAATCCCTCTCTATTATTAAAAGGTATAAGATATAAGAAATAATAAGGATAATAATAGTATATATAATAAGTAGTATAATAACTTAGAATATAATTTATTAAACTTAATAAAGACCTTAAAAGAATAAAATAAGAAGAAAGATAAAATAAATAAATAGAAAATATACTTATATAGTATTATATTTATAAATAATTCTTTATAGAAGAACTTAAGAATAGAGGATTATTAGAATATATAGAATAGGATTATAAAATATAATTAAAAGATAGAACTTTATTAAAGTTCTTTCTTATTTATAATCTTAATAAAATATAATTATAAATACTTAAAGAATACCTTAAATATATATTATATAAAGGCTATATTTAAATATTAAAATTATTAATAGGATACCTAGTTATATTTATATTAAAGAAGAATAAGAAACTATAATTAGTTATAGATTTTAGATAACTTAATAATATTATAATTAAGGATTAAATACTACTATTACTAATTAATAAACTAAAGGATTACCTTAAAGGTAAGAAGATCTTTATTATATTAGATCTAATATTAGTATATAACTTAATATAGATTAAACCTAGATATAAATAGAAGACTATTTCAAATGAAATTCGGATTATTTAAATACCTAGCTATGCCCTAAGGGCTTATTAATATACTAGTAATATTCTAATAAATAATTAACTATATATTATATAAATATCTGGATATATTTATAATATATTACCTAGATAATATCCTTATCTTCTCTAATTTAGAAGAAGATTATAAGGAATATATCTATAAGGTACTAAAGGCATTATAAGATATAAAGTTACTAGTTAACCTATAGAAGAGTAAGTTTTATAAGATAGAAGTCCTATTCCTTGGATATAAGGTATTATTAGGAGAAATTAAAATAGATCTAAAGAAACTTAAAGTAGTTAAGAATTAGAAAGAACTAATGAACATTAAAGAAGTATAATCATTTCTAGGATTTACTAACTACTATTAGCAATTCTTATAGAATTTCAGAAAAATCATATTACTACTAATAGACCTTATAAAGAAAGATAAACTATTTATATAGGGATTAAAAGTATAAGAAGCTTTTAATAAAATCAAGGATCTAATCCTTAGTAAACTAGTTTTAAGATATTTAATCTAAAATAATTAATTAAACTAGAAATAGATATATTAGACTTTGTATTAGGAGCATAGATTAGATAATAAGATAATAAAGGAAACCTTTATCCTATTATATTCTACTTATATAAATTATATAGAATAGAACTTAATTATCTAATCTATAATAAGGAGTTCTTAGCTATACTTAATATATTTAAAGAATTCAAGTATTATCTCCTAGGAAATCACTATTAGATCAAAGTATTCACTAATTATAAAAACATTATATATTTTTCTATTATATAATAACTTAGTAGAAGGTAGTTATATTATATAGAATACTTATTAGAATTTAATTATATTATTATCTATATTAAAGGAACTAAAAATAGAAGAGTGGATATTATTAATTAAAGAGTAGACTTTAATATAGGAAAAACCTTAGTAAATAAGTAACACTTCAAAAAAACCAAAGAAGGCCACTTATAATAGAAATAGATTATAATAATTAGAGTAATACTATAACTTAAGCTAGAGTATTATCAATTATTTAAACTAGGACCATTAGAAGATTTTATTAATTAGGCCCTAGATTAGTATAAGTAATACCCTATATAAAGGAATAAATAGGGAAAAGTACTTATACTAGTGCTACTACTATATAAGGTAATATGGATATACTATAATAATTAATGCCTACTACTAGGATAAGTATAAGGAGTAATATCAGGCATGTTCATAGTTAATAACCTACTATAAAAAATCAAGGAGATCTATAATAAATGCTTATAATACCCTTATTCTACTATATATAAAATATAAGATAAAAATCCAGAAGAATAATAGAAATATATTAAAGATATAAAAGGAGATAATAATCTTATCTAAGGATATTATAGAGATTATAGATTCTAGATAGAAGGACTATAATCTAAGGAGGAAATAACTAAACACATTTACTAAATATATAGACTTAAGAATAGAAATAAACTACTAGGAGATATTATCCTAGCTAATAAATGGATACCTAAGAACAAGCGAATAGACAAAATGCATATACTTAAAAGTCTTATAAGATCCCTAATAGAGGAACTATATGAACATCCTCTGCATAGACACCTAGGAATTAATAAGACCCTAGTATAACTCTAGGAAATATATATATTTCCCAGAATGAAGAAGATAGTATAGGAAGTAGTTAAGTAATATTATACTTATACTAAAATGAAGGCTAGATAATATAAGCCCTATAAAGAATTATAGCCTATACCTATAGCTAAATAACTATAGGACTCTATTACTATGGATTCCATTATTAAATTACCCTTATTATAAGATCCTATAATAGGAGAATAATATAATAGTATTCTAATTATTATAAATAGATTTATAAAGTTTTTATACTTTATATTATATTAGAAAGCTATAATAGTAGAATAATTTTCTTATATTTTCTTATAATATATTATCTTAATATATAGATTATTAGTAGAAATATTATTAGATAAAGGACTACTATTCTTCTTAAATTTCTAGTAATACCTAATGGATAGGCTAGGCCTAAACCATTAGATAACCATAGCCTAGAGACTATTAGCTAATAGATAAATAGAATAAATAAATTAAATTATTAAAACTTACTTATATATATATATTAATTATAAGTAGAATAATTAAATAAAAAGGCTATTAATTATATAATTAGCTTATAATATATTAACCTATAAAAGTACTAAGCTTATACTAATATATACTAACTTTGGATTTACTCTAGATGCCTATAAAGATAAAAGGGATAATAAGATTATCCCCTATATAATTCTTAGTTTAGATAAACTAAAGAACCTTTATAAGGAAATAAAAATAGAACTTATTTTTATTAGAAACTAAATAAAAAAATACTATAATAAGAAAAGATTAAAAGGATTAATCTTTAAGGAAGAAGAGATAGTCTACTTATTAATAAAAAACCTAATTATAAATAAGTAAAATTAAAAATTAAATTATAAATTCATTAGATTATTCCTAATTAAAAAATAAATATCTAATAATAATTATAAGCTAGATCTATTATTAAGAATTAGAATATATCTAATATTCTATATCTTATTACTTAAAATAGCTAAAGATATTATTTATATATAAATAAAAGATAATAAGAAACTAGAAGTTAATAGCCTAGAAGAATAAGAAATTAAAAAAATCCTCAATTTAAGAAAATAAGATAGTAAAATCAAATACCTTATAAAATAGAAAAACTACCTAGAAAATAAAAACTCCTAGGAACCACTAAAGAATATCATCTATATATAATACCTCCTAAGGAACTTTCTATAGGCTTAAAAGAAAGAATAATAAAATCCAACCTAATAATATCCTAGTTAATCACCCTTAGACTACTATTTAATTAAATATTACTAATAGCCTACTAAGTCTTAATAATTAAATCCTCCTCCTTAATAGCTATTCCCTGGTTAAATAGCCTGCTACTATGCTTATAGGTAATATAATACTACTAATACAATTAAGCTAAGCAAGTATATGCCTCCTTAATAGTAAGCTTAGCTTTTTCTACCTTAGTATCTAGATAATAGAACTCATTCAAGGTTTTTAATACTATATAGGGATTAGGGAAAAGAAGAATAGGCAAAAGAAGGGAACCCTATAAGTAATAATAATAGAAGTACTATTATAAACCACCTTTACCTTAATATAATTATAATATTAATATAACTAATTAATAATAATATATACTTACTTTAAGTAATAATAATAGGAATAAGGCATAGTATTAGCCCTAAAAGTTATTATATAATTAGCTAGAACCTAGGCCTTATAGGATTTCTTAGCTAAAAGATTAGAACATTTTAAAATATAACCTAATATAGTATTAATATATATAGAAGAAGAAAGGGAAGTTAATAAGAATAAATAAACTAGGGGATAGGGCCTATTTATATAACCTTAAGGATAAGGACTTAGAGGAGAGGAGATTATATTATAAGCTATAATAGATAGGTACTCCTATAAGTTATATAATCCCCTTAGTTATATAATAGGGCTAGCCTAGGATTAAAGGATATATAAGTTAATCTAATTAAATAGATTAATATATTACTCTTTTAGTCCTTAGGCTATTAGAGGGCACTAATAAGGACCAAGGGATAGATAGAATGGTCCAGCCCCTTAGTATAACTATATAGATGGGGAGGACTCTACGGGATCTAGCTAGAGGACTCACCAGCTATCAATACAACTTGGTTACCACAATCTACTTGTGCATTACCAGACGTAACACCAGACTTCAGTATTGCTCAGTATAACGCCCTGATCGCCTGCCAACATAAAAGACGCCTACCCGGTATCCTTTAATAGTTGGAATCCGACCTAGCCGTTACATAAGGCCTTATAAAGAAATAATAGGAAGTTCTAAATAGTATTAAAAGGGTTATTTAAGAACCTATTTATTATAGAGTAAGGCTAGATAATACTTATAGTTATATATAAGGGATATAATATCCCTAATAATAAATAAGATTAGAAGAAGCTTATTAGAGGAAACCTAAAAAAGTATAGAGGAACTTATATTATAGCTATTTGAAAAGTATAAGAAGAATAAGCTAATGAAAAAGAACTATAGTTCAAAGGATATTAGATCCCCTAGGAAAAATACTAATAGTAAATACTTAAATTAATAGGTAATATTAAGTTATATAATAAGATATATATAATAGTAATTGAATTAGTATATATATAAGCTACTTAAAAAGAAAAGGCTACCTAGAAGGAACTATAGAAGGATTAGTAATAATAAGATTAGATTATAAGCTATAGATTTAGATAGTATAGAAGGACCTAGAACCTCTATATTAGCCTAGCTACCCCTAAGAAATGGGATGAATATAAGGAAGCCTAGATAAAGGGCTTCCCTAAGAATAATTAGGTTATAAAATATTTTATAGAATCAGGGAAACTGGCTGTGGTTTACCTATGACTAATAGACTAGGAACTAGTACCTAAAGGATAAAAGAACCCCTAATAGCTGGATAGGATAATACTTATAATAATAAGTGATGCTTATAATAGTAATGGCTATATTATTAACTTAGAAGAAGAATATTATTAGTAGAAGTAATAAGGAGCTAGCCTATAAGAAGAAATTATCCCCTTAACTCTAGAAAATAATAAGGATAATATAAGTAATAATAAGTTAAGTATTATATAAGAAGAAATTATAGTAGATAATAAATATAGATTAATAAGTACTTACTTTAGAACTAATATATAAAGAGAACCCTTCTTAGAGATTCCTAGAGAATATAAGAATAATAGTAATATTAAGAGTATTAATAATAAAACTATAGCCTATAGATATAGATTAAATTAAATATAATTCTTTATTAGTAATAATAAGTAAATCTATATTAAAGGGGATTAAGAAATTATATAAAAGTTAAGATAAAGATATAATCCTAGAGATATATATTATAATCTATTTATCCCTATATTATAAGTTAAAGAAGCTATAAAGTATATTAATTATAAGCTATAAAGATATAAAGAAGATAGTATATAACTTAATATTAATTATAAATAGTATAAAGGCCTATTATAGGTCTTCTACTATTAGATAAGATGTTTAAAATACCTAGGGGAGAAGGTAAAAAATAATATATTCCCTATTAAATCTAGAAAAGGGCTTATAATAGAACCCTATAAATATACTAAGGTAGTAGAATATAAAGTTATTATATACTATCTATATAAAAAAATAATAAAGCTAAAATGGAGTAGAGAATACTATCCTATAGAATATTATAAATTATTAGATAAATAATAAGATATAGGACTATATAATTATATAAGTATATTCAATAAACTATATTATAAGTAGAAGCTTAGTACCTAATAATACCTCTAATAGAACCTAGGAATAAAACTCTAGGATTATATAGAAGAGGGCTATTAAAGGAGAAAGAATAGGAACTAGGGAAAAGATTAATACTACTTATAAGAAGGGCTATAAGCATAGTAGAAGAAAACCTAATAACCCTATATATATTTAAGAGAAAATAATATAAGAAAATAATATTAGAAGTAGAGATTATAGGAGAGAGCTATATTATATTAGTTAATAGTAGATCTATAGTTAATTTTATTTTAGTAAGTATTATAAATAGTAAATAACTACTATAGAAAAGGAAAGAATTATTATACCCCCTATATATAGGAGAAAGAAGGAAGTTTTATTATAATAATAGAATAATTAACCTAAAGACTAATTACCTTATATTAAAAATCCAAGGAAGAGAAATAGAAATTATATATAATATAATAGATATTATATATAATATTATCCTAGGATACTTATAGTTTAAGGAATATAACTTATTAATTAACTAGGCTATAAGCTAATTAGAATAGAAGCTATTTATTCTTAGTAATCTAAATAAATAGAGAATTATCTAAGAAGTAGAATTCTATAATAACCTAGTAATTACCCTATTAGAAGAAGAAGAATAAATAAAACTATATAGGCTATATAAGGTAAAAGCTAATATATTAACTAAGAAGGTAATATAACCTAATATCTAATATAAATAAATAAACTTTAAGTAAAGGAAAGTCCTTATTATAATATATAATAAAGTTATAAAGATTAATTAAGAGAAAAATAATAGCTTAATTAAAGAATAAATTAAATATATCCTAATAGAGTTCTAGAAATATAAAAAACTATTCTAAGAAGAACTAGAAACCAGATTATTAGAATATAATAAAATGGATTATATTATCTAATTAATAGATAAAATAATACTTATATTCTCACTTATTTATAGATTTAATTTAAAGGAGATAGAAGTACTTAGGGAGTATTTTCTAGAAAACCTTAGAAAAGGATATATTAGAGAATTAAAATTATTAATAGGCTATCCCTTAATATTTATACCCAAGAAAAACAAAAAACTATAACTAATTATTAACTATTATAGGCTTAATAAAATCATAATAAAAGACTATATATTACTTCTATTAATAATAGAAATAAGAGATAAATTATATAATATAAACTAGTTTATAGCCCTAGACCTTAAAGGAGCTTATAATCTAATCTATATAAAAGAAGGTAATAAATAGAAGATTACCTTTAGAATTAAGTTTAGACTATTTAAATATATAATAATGCCTTTTGGACTTATTAATATATTTATAATATTCTAATAAATGATTAATAAAGTCCTATAAGAGTTCATTAATAGAATATATATAATATATCTTAATAATATCCTTATTTTCTTAAAAACTTAAGAAGAATATATATAATATATCTATAAGATATTATAAGTATTATAGGATATAAACTTATTAGTAGAACTAGAGAAAAGTAAGTTCTATATATAAGAAGTAGACTTCCTTAGACATATAATCTAATCTAGAGAAATTATAATATAAAAAGAGAAACTTAAATCTATTAAAGATTAGCTAATACCTAAAAACATTAAGGATATATAGAAATTCTTAGGGTTTATTAACTACTATTAATACTTTATTAAGGATTTTAATAAGATTATAATATTATTTAATAAACTTATTAAGAAAGATAAGGAGTTTAAATAGAATAATAATATATAGAAGGTATTTAATTAGATCTAAGAGCTATTATTTAAAGAACTAATATTAATTACCTTTAATCTAGAAAAACTAGTTATATTAGAAACTAATTCCTTAGACTTTATATTAGGAGCTATTATTAGCTATAAAGATAACTAAGGAAAGAGAAGACTAATTATATTCTATTCTAAGAAACTCTATAAAGTAGAACTTAATTACCTAATCTATAATAAGGAATTCCTAGTAATTATTAATACTTTTAAAGAGTTTAGGCTATACTTAATAAATAATAAGTATAAGATTATAATTTATATTAATTATAAGAATATTATATACTTTATAATTATTTAGAAACTTATTAGATAATAAATAAGATATATAGAATACCTAGTAGAATTTAATTATAAAATCCTATACTATAAAGGAATAGAGAATAATAGAGTAAATATACTTAGCTAATAACCAGATTATAATAATAGCCCCCTAAAGGCCAAAGGATAACTCTTTAAGAAAGAAGATAAGGAGCTTATCCTAATATAACTTAACCTAATTTTATATATTATTATACTAGAAGCAGATAACCTAGAGTTAATCTATATAAAAATTATAATAGTAAATAGAGCTATAATACCCTCTAATATAAACCCATAGAATAAAGATAAGACCTTTACCCTAAGGCCTAATAATATAATTAAATATTATAAAAAGATCTAGGTCCTAAAGGAATTATAAGAGGTATTAATCTAGGAAATCCACAAAGGAAAGATAAGTAGATGCTAGGGAATCTAATAAATACTTAAATAAATCTAATAATCTTATAATTATCTTAGGCTTAAGTAAGATATTATAAAAATCATTAATAATTATAATCTTTATAAGAAAAGCAAGGCAAGTTAATATAAGCTATATAGAGAACTAAAACCTATATTAATACTAGCTAAACCTTAGGAATTAATAATAATAGACTTTATTATAAAGCTTCTACTATCTAAAGACTCTATAATAGACTATAAGAATAATAATATCCTAGTTATTATTAATAAACTTATAAAGTTTATATATTTTATTAGTTATTAGGAAGCTATAAATATAGAAACCCTAATAGTTATATTCTTATAATATATTATAATAAACTAAGGACTACCTAAGGAAATTATTATTAATAGAGGAATAACCTTTACCTTAAAATTTTAATAAGGACTAATAATATAATTAGATATTAATTATAAACTTATAATAGCCTATTACTTATAAATAAATAGATAAATAGAATAACTAAACTAAATCTTAGAATAATACTTATACTATTATATTAACTACTAATAGGATAACTAAGTAGAACTATTATTACTAGTATAATTAAGCTATAATAGTTTATTAGTAGAATCCACTAAGATTATACCTTATTATACTAATATAAGCTATAAAGCTAATCTTAGATAAGAAGTACTACTAGGACTATTTAATAATAAGGCTATATTAAAATTAAATAAAATAAGGAAACTTTATAAAGAAATATAATAAGAATTATAATTTATCTAGTAAAGATAAGCAAAATACTATAATTAGAAAAGATTAAAGGGATTAATCTTCTAGGAGGGAGATATAATCTATTTACTATAAAAAAACATTATAATATAATAATTAAGTAATAAATTAAACTTTAAAAAATTAGGATTATTTAAAATCCTAGAGAAGATCTTAGATATTAATTATAGATTATTACTTATATTAACTATAGGAATCCACTTAATATTCTATATCTTATTACTTAAAAAAGTATTAGAAAATATAGAAGAAATATAAGATATTATTATTATACTACCTACTAAAAGGGAATATATAGTAGAAGCTATCTTAGAAGAATAAAAGTATAAAAGAGAAATATAATATAAGGTTAAATAGAAAAGTTACTTAGATTTAGAGAATATATAGGAATCTATTAAGTACCTTTAGAATACTTATTAGAAGCTATAATAGTATTAGAAGGATTAGTAGAAGAAGAAAGGCTAAGCTAAGCCTAGTTAATTATATTAAAACCCCTAGTAGCCTAAATATTACCTACTGCCTATTACTCCTTGAAGGTAGTAGGAACTCCTATTATCCTATAGTTAAATAATAAGTTGCTCTTCTCCTTTACCTAAGTATAAACCTTATAGATATAGTTTAAATAAGCTATAGCTTTATTTATTATAGCTATAGCTTATTCCTCTTTCTCCCCTAAAGACTTATACTAGTTTAATAAGCAGTTTATTAGTAGGATANAGGGTGATCCTATATTAGATCATAATCTATAATAATCCTAGGATCACCTAAGGATATAATCCCTAAGTAAAATAATACTTATATAAAGTAAGAAGAATTCCCCTATAGAATTCTTTAGCTTTTAATATAATTTAATTATATCTTCTTATTCTAGCTCTTTAATTATATCTAATTAGTAATATAGTACTTAGTATACTTTAACCTGCTTAAGATAAAGCCTTATATTTAAATCTAAATATAAACTCTTAAGGTTAAATTTTATCTTTAAAAGAATACCTTACTCTTAACTTAACCTATTACCCTAATCTAATAGGACCTAGTTAGAAATGTTATATATATAAGGAATCTTAATATAAGGATTATTAGAAGGTCTTAATAGTAGATAATTAGGTTCTTAGCTATTTAATTATATAGCTAATAACCTTTAATTAGTTTTCCTTATTAAAGAGATAATTATATATTTATAATCTAAATTATATTAAAATAGCTATATTAGCTCTATTTAATAAGGTTAATAAATAATCCTATTATATAATAGAAATAGCTATTTAGCTTATTAAAATTAGTAGTATTATTAGTATAAATAAAGGTATTATTAGCTTTAAAGGATAATCCTAATATAAGGTGATAATTAAGATTAAACTAATACTTATAGGGCTTAAGGTCTAAGCTCTAACTACTTAAGGATACCTTTATAATAGTATTAATATTAACCTAGTCTAAAATATAATCCTATTAATATTAAAGCTATAACTAGGGCCCGGGTTATAACTATAGCCCCAGATAATAGCCTTAATAAGGGCTCTAATAAGGGCTCTAATAAGGGCTCTAATAAGGGCTTTAATAAGGGCTCTAATAAGGGCTCTAATAAGGGCTCTAATAAGGGCTCTAATAAGGGCTCTAATAAGAGCTCTAATAGTATTATCTATAGCTCTTTATTAGAAGACTTAGCTAATAAGGAAGCCCTAGATATTAATACCTATAAGACTATAATATATATATAGAGGAGGTAATAGGGTAAGTGATTAATGTGATAGCCCCTAGTTAGTAGTTAATATATTATAGAGACACGGGTTAATAGTAGCTAAAGGTAGGGGTCCGATAATATAGGAATTAATCTCTGCTCCTCTAACTTTACTACTCGAAATACACTTTTATACTAGTTTAGGGGTTACCTAATCTGCTATAACCCCACTAGAGGATCGCTATAGGGTTACTATATCTCTATCTTATAATATAAATATTAAGGAGCTTTTCTTTAATATTTAATATAATAGCCTATAATAATAATATTACTTATTTAAGCTTAATTATAAGCTTATTAATTAATAAGTACTATTTAAATTTGTAAGCTTTTATATATTAACTTTTTATAGGCTTTAAAAAGCTAATTATTAATTATATTAGCTATTATATTTATAAGGACTTTTAAAATAATATATATTAAGTAATATATATTATTAATTTAATAGCTTAAGATATATTATTAGATTTTATATTTAGAAACTTAGAAAAGGAAGATAAAAGCTTTTCTAATAGATTATTTATTTATTTATTTATTTATTTATTTATTTATTTATTTATTTATTTATTTATTTATTTATTTATTTATTTATTTATTTATTTATTTAT
>LDEE01000101.1:4930-27639 GCA_001021365.1 Stachybotrys chartarum
CTCTATAATAAGTAGCTAGGGTTAGCCTTATAAGACTCCTAATAGGGCTTCTACCCCTATTAAGGTAGTATTACCTAGGTGGTTCCTTAATAAGCTTATAATATAGTTACCTTACTCTTATTTAAGGTTTATTATTATTCTATATATATATTTATTTATTTATTATACCCTAGATAATCTCTAGCCTAATAGAATAAGAAGAAGAATTAACTTATTAGAGATCTAGGGCTATTAAAGAGTAAATAAGTATATAACCTTATAATAAGCTAGTTATAACCTCTTTAAGGCCGAGCTAGGGGTCTCTTAATAATGGTTTTAATTCTTAACCTTCTAACCTATAGCCTTATAAGGGCATTTATACCCTTATAGAGCTAGCTTATTTATATTCTAATTAAGTAGCCTAAGTTCCTTAGGGCTTCTTAGTACTCTTATTAAGAGGCTCTTATATATTATAACTTAGATTATAAAGAGGTTAGAGGACTTATTTATCCTTTTATAGATTAATAGGAGGTTATAAGGACCCGCTTATTTATTTATAGACTAATAAAAGGTTATAAGGCCCTACTTATCTTTATATAAACTAGTTTTATATAATAATAGAACCTACTTATTAATATATTCCCTATTTACCTATTATCCTAGTTAAATTATAATACTATAACTATAGGTTCTATATATATATCTAGTTAGTATGGTCTGGATAAGTGCTTTATAGCTATTACTAATTTAATAATAGCTCTAGAACACCTATTTAAGCTATACTTAATTCTATAGCTAGCTCTAATAATATTATTATAAGCTAATCTTTAACTATACACTTTTATATATAGAAGAAAGGCCTTCTAACATTAATTAGTAGTTATATTATAGCTATAGATTAGCTATAAAAAAGAGATAAGATATTAGTTATTAAAGGCAGACCTATTCCACTTATTAATAATAGTTTTATGCTTAAAGTCGTCCTAGAACCTAAGAGCTAACCTAAGTCTACTTAATAGTTCTATATAATTACTTTAAATAATATATTATTTTACTAAATATATTCTTACCTAGAACTACTATTTAAAAGAGTATTATATTATATAAATACTTAGAAGAAGGCTTTTAATACTTCTTTATAGTAAGGATTACCCTTATTATAACCCTAATATACTAATATATTTAGCTATATAGGTTAACTATAGATTAAAGTAGGATATAATACTAGGGTTAGGAAACAGGCACTTATAGGAGGGATATCTCCTTATAAGAGGAAAAGCGGGGCTAATTAATAAAAAGAGGATTACTATTATAAGTAATCCCTGGTTCATTTCCTAAGGTAATCCTATACTAGATTATAACCTATAATAATCCTAGGATTACCTAAGAAAATAATCCTTAAGTAGGGTAATATCTATAAAAGTAGGAGGAATCCCTTAGAAAGACTCCTTAGCTTTTAATATAATTTAATTATACTTTCTTATTCTAATTCTTTAATTATAATTAATTAGTAATATAATACCTAATATACTCTTAATCTACNTTATAAAGGGGGCTTTATAGCTATCCTATTATAAGCTCTAAGTAGCCCTTTAGCTTAATTAGAGGTAGCTTATTATATAATAGCCTATTAATAATAATTATAATATTTAATCTTATTAAGGGATATTAGAGCTATAAGTCCTAAGTTCCTAGCTATTATAATTAAGGCTATTTATAAGGTTATAATAGGCTTATAAGAAGGAAGGCCTATAGTAGGCTTAGTGTTCTTAGGGGCTTAATAAGGCTAGTTATTTAAGGAGTTTATATTACTACCCCTATAAGCTATTAAATAATATAATAAGGCCTTAATATACTCTCCCTACTTATAGAGCTCTTATTAGTCCTTAATAGGGCTAGTATAAGTTAGCTCTATTCTTATCTTAGGTTATAATAAGTATATAAAGAAGGTAGCTTAGTTTAGGGGATATAAGGCGCTTAGTAGTTCTTATTTAATTATCTTCTAGTTATAATAATAAGTTATAAATAATATATTTACTATTTATTATAAGCTTTATAATTATAATATTATAGAGATTATTTAGGTTTTATTACTATTAACTAAGCTTTTAAGCTAATAAGTAAACTTATTCTAAATAATAAGGCCTTAGTTTATAAGGCTATATTATATATAGAGAGAGGTCTATTTTAAATAGGCCCTTCCTTTAAGGGAGTAACTAGCTAATAGTATTTTCTTATTATCTTTATTATAAATTTAAGGCTTCTCCTAGAAGAGGTTATTTAAGGCTACTTTAAATTCTATATAATAGGCTTAAATATCTCCTTTAAAGGTAATATAAAGTATATTTAGCTACTCCTTATAGGGCTATAATAATAGGCTCCTAATAAGGTTATAGCCTAATATTATATAAGGATATAAATAAGGATATCTTAGAGGTTATAATAGGATAGGCTATTAAGCTATACTAGGGGTAGATAAGTAGCTTATAGCTTTTATAAGTGCTTATAATCTAAATTCTCCTTTATAAGAGGGTATTTTAAGGTTTATTATATATTTAGCTTAAGGTTATACTATTAGTAGCTTAATAATATTATCTTCTTATTTTATAATATATCTCTTAAGCTCTTATATTTATTATTATTTCTTTACTTATTTATATTAGACTTAAAGGGTATACTTCTCTTTATCCTTATTATCTTACTAAGGTTATTATAATATCTCTATAATAAGTAGCTAGGGTTAGCCTTATAAGACTCCTAATAGGGCTTCTACCCCTATTAAGGTAGTATTACCTAGGTGGTTCCTTAATAAGCTTATAGTATAATTATCTTACTCTTACTTAAGGTTTACTATTATTCTATTTATATATTTATTTATTTATTATACCCTAGATAATCTTTAGCCTAATAGAGTAGGAAGAAGAATTGACTTATTAGAGAACTAGGATTACTAGAGAGTGAATAGGTATATAACTTCTTAATGAGCTAGCTATAGCCCCTTTAAGGCCGAGCTAGGGGTCTTCTAGTAATAATTTTAATTCTTAATCTTCTAATCTATAGCCTTATAAGGGCATTTATACCTTCATAGAGCTAGCTTATTTATATTCTAATTAAAGGACCCACTTATCCTTCTATAGATTAATAGGAGGTTATAAGGACCTACTTATCCTTTTATAGACTAATAGGAGGCTATAAGGATCCACTTTGTCACGGTTCAGCTGGGCAGTGGGTGGATGGGGAATGCATCGGCGGACAGACTCTATTACTACAGTAGGCACTGATAACCAGTAGGCAGGCTCTATTAATAAGATGTAGCTTAAGGAGCTATATTTAGGGGTTCTATTAGTTTCTATGTTTTATTATATCTCATATTAATCAGTAGGATCAGTCTATATAAAGATAAGTAGGTCCTTATAATCTCCTATTAGTCTATAGAAAGGTAAGTAGATCCTTATAATCTCCTATTGGTCTATAGAAAGATAAGTAGGTCCTTATAACCTCCTATTAGTCTATAGAAAGATAAGTGGGTCTCCTGACCTCTCTGCGGTCTAAGCTATAATAATATATAATATAATATTTATTTTCTTCTATATAGATAATATAATAATTACTACTTATAAAGAAAGAATATTAGAAATATAAGAAATAATTATTATATTATAGAGAAAATACTAACTTATAAGAGGAGATAATCTCTAGTAGTACCTAGGAATAAAGATTATTTAGGATTATATTATATATTATATCTAGCTATTATAATCTAATTATATTAATAAGATAGCCCTATATTTCCTTAATAAAGAATAGATCTAATTTATTAAAGAAGGATATTCTCTAAAGATACTAATAGCTATAAATAAAATACTCCTATATATAAAGATAGCTATTATAAAGGAATAAATATTATATTAGCAGATTATAGGTTCTTTAATCTATATTATTATAATTATATAGCTAGATAGTACCTTTATAATCTCCTAGCTAGTATAGTTTAATATAAGCCTATTAAACTATTATATATAATAAGTAAAGTAGATAATAGCCTATTTACTTAGAACTATAGGCTATATATTAGAGCTAGGTAATAGTAATATATTAGAGGCCTAAAGTAATACCTTATTTATAGATAATATAATAGATTAAAGAAGCTCTTAAGGTTATATCTTAAGGCTATTTAGGGATAGTATTATTTAATAAGCTAATAAGTAAGAAACTATTATNGTTTAATAATAATATACTAGTAATAGTTATATATATTACTAGATATATAAAGGATATAATACTATAGTAAATAAAACCTTACTTATATAAATTTAATTAGAGATATAATAACTCTAGTATAATTACTATATAGCTATTTTATTATTATATTATATTTAAAATAACCCTAAAAGAAACTGTTAGGAGAATTAATAAAGAATAGGAAATAGAGATAAAGCTTTAAAGCTTAAAATAAATTAGCTTAGCCTTAAAGTATATTATTAAACTTTAATAATTACTCTTTTATTTAGGGGATATCTTTAATAGAGAATAGATAATATACCTCTACTAAGGACTTAAAGAAGAAATTAAAGATAAACTATATAAGGAGGACTACCCTAGTATATTCAACTAATATATAATAATAGTAATTAAGATTAATAACTATATTTACTAATAATAGCTAGAAAGAGGTAAGGGAAGAAATAACTATACCCCTAGGCTATAGTAATACTATTTCTAACTAAGGAACTACTATTAGCCTAATAGTAGAAGATATAGGTCTATACCCATAGTATATAGGACCTAGCCTAGGCCTATAGAGCTAGATACTAAGGTATAAGAAAAGACTAATAAACTATATTTTAATTATAAGAAACCTAGATACTTTTTAAGAGTCTATAAGGCCCTATAAAGAAATAATAGAAAGTTCTAACTAGTATTAAAAGGGTTATCTAAGAACCTATCCACTATAGAGTAAGGTCAAATAATACTTATAGTTATATATAAAGGATATAATATCCTTAATAATAAATAAGATTAGAGGGAGCTTATTAGGGGAAACCTAAAAAGGTATAAAGGAACTTATATTATAGCTATTTAGAAGGTATAAGAAGAATAAGCTAATAAAAAAGAACTATAGTTTAAGGGATATTAGATCCCCTAGGAAGAATACTAATAGTAAATACTTAAGATAATAAGTAATACTAAGTTATATAATAAGATATATATAATAGTAGTTAAATTAGTATATATATAGGCTGCTTAAAAGGGGAAAGCCACTTAGAAGGAACTAAAGAAGGACTAATAATAATAAGATTAGATTATAAGCTATAGACTAAGATAGTATAGAAGGGCCTAGAACCTCTATATTAGCCTAGCTACCCCTAAGAAATAGGATAAATATAAGGAAGCCTAGATAAAGGGCTTCCCTAAGAATAAATAGATTATAAAATACTTTATAGAATTAGGAAAACTAGCTATAGTCCACTTATAATTAATAGACTAGGAACCTATACTAAAAGGATAAAAGAACCCCTAATAATTAGATAGAATAATATTTATAATATTAAATAATACTTATAATAATAATAGCTATATAATAAACTTAGAAGAAGAATATTATTAGTAGATCTAATAAGGAGCTAGCCTATAGGAAAGATTCACCCTTTTAATCCTTAAAGATAATAAGGATAATAAGAATAATAATAAGTTAAATAATATATAAAATAAAATTATAATAGATAATAAATATAAACTAATAAATATTTATTTTAAAATTAATATATAAAGAGAACCTTTCTTAAAGATCCTTAGAGAATATAAAGATAATAATAATAATATTAAAAGTATTATTAATAAAACTATAGCCTATAGCTATAATTTGAACTAAATATAATTCTCTACTAATAATAATAAGTAAATCTATACTAAAGGAGATTAGGAGATTATAGAAAAATCTAAATAAAGGTATAACCCTAGAGGCATATATTATAACTTATTTATCCTTATATTATAAGTTAAAGAAATAATAAAATATATTAACTATAAGCTATAAAGATATAAGGAAGATAATATATAGCTTAATATTAACTATAAATAATATAAAGGCCTATTATAGGTCTTCTATTATTCGATAAGATATTTAAAGTACTTAGGGGAGAAGATAAAGAATAATACCTTCCTTATTAAATCTAAAAGAGGATCTATAATAGAGCCCTATAAGTATACCAAAGTAATAAAATATAAAATTATTATATATTACCTATATAAGAAAATAATAAAGCTAGAATAAAATAAAGAATATTATCTAATAGAGTATTATAAACTATTAAATAGATAATAAGATATAGGATTATATAATTATATAAGTATCTTTTATAAATTATATTATAAATAAAAGCTTAGTACTTAATAATACCTCTAATAGAACCTAGGAGAGAAACTCTAGGATTATATAGAAGAGGGCTATAAAAGAAAGAAAAATAGAAACTAAGGAAAAGATTAATATTACTTATAAGAAGGGCTATAAGCATAGTAGAAGAAAACCTAATAACCTTATATACCTTTAATAGAAAATAATATAAGAAAATAATATTAGAAGTAGAGATTATAGGAAAGAGCTATATTATATTAGTTAATAGTAGATCTATAGTTAATTTTATTTCTATAGAAGGTATAAATAATAAATAATTATTATAAAGAAGGAAAGAGTTATTATATCCCTTATATATAGGAGAAGGAAAAAGTTTTATTATAATAATAGAATAATTAACCTAGAGATTAATTACCTTATATTAAAAACCTAAAGAAGAGAAATAGAAATTATATATAATATAAAAATATTATATATAATATTATCCTAGGATACCTATAATCTAAGGAATATAACCTACTAATTAATTAGATTATAGGCTAATTAGAATAGAAATTATCTACTCCTAATAATCCTATTAAATAGAGAATTATCTAAGAAGTAGAATTCTATAATAACCTAGTAATTATCCTACTAGAAGATAAAGAGCAGATAAAACTATATAGATTATATAAGATAAAAGCTAATATACTAATTAAGAAGGTAATATAACCTAATATCTAATATAAGTAAATAAACTTTAAGTAAAGGAAAATCCTTATTATAATATAATATAAAGTTATAAAGATTAACTATAAGAAAAATAATAGCCTAATTAAAGAATAAACTAGATATATCCTAATAGAGTTCTAAAAATATAAAAAACTATTTTAAGAAGAACTAGAAACCAGATTATGAGAATATAATAAATAGATTATATAATCTAATTAGTAAATAGAATAATACCTATATTCTTACTTATTTATAGATTTAATTTAAAGAAGATAGAAGTACTTAGGGAGTATCTTTAGGAAAACCTTAGAAAAGGGTATATTAGAGAATTAAAATTACTAGTAGACTACCCCCTAATATTTATACCTAAGAAAAATAGAAAATTATAATTAATTATTAATTATTATAGATTTAATAAAATGATAATAAAAGATTATATATTATTTCTATTAATAATAAAAATAAGAGATAGATTATATAATATAAACTAGTTTATAATCCTAGATCTTAAAAGAACCTATAATCTAATCTATATAAAAGAAGGTAATAAATAGAAGATTACCTTCTAAACTAAATTTAGATTATTTAAATATATTATAATACCTTTTAGACTTATTAATATACTTATAATATTCTAATAAATAATTAATAAAATCCTATAAAAGTTTATTAATAGAATATATATAATATATCTTAATAATATTCTTATTTTCTTAGAAACTTAAGAAGAATATATATAGTATATCTATAAGATATTATAAGCACTATAGGATATAAACCTATTAGTAGAACTAAAGAAAAGCAAGTTCTATATATAAGAAGTAAACTTCCTTAAATATATAATCTAACCTAAAGAAATTATAATATAGAAAGAGAAGCTTAAATTAATTAAGAATTAGCTAATATCTAAAAATATTAAGGATATATAGAAATTCTTAGGGTTTATTTATTACTATTAATACTTTATTAAGGATTTTAATAAGATTATAATATTAATTAATAAACTTATAAAGAAAGATAAGGAGTTTAAGTAGAATAATAATATATAGAAGATATTTAATTAGATCTAAGAGCTATTATTTAAAGAACTAATATTAATTATATTTGATCTAGAAAAACTAGTTATATTAGAAACTAATTCCTTAGACTTTATATTAGGAGCTATTATTAATTATAAAGATAATTAAAGAAAGAGAAGATTAATTATATTCTACTCTAAGAAACTCTATAAAGTAGAACTTAATTACCTAATCTATAATAAAGAATTCCTAGTAATTATTAATATCTTTAAAGAATTTAGATTATATTTAATAAATAATAAATATAAGATTATAATCTATATTAATTATAAGAATATTATATACTTTATAATAACCTAGAAGCTTATTAGATAATAAATAAGGTATATAGAATACCTAGTAGAATTCAATTATAAAATCCTATATTATAAGGGAATAGAGAATAATAAAGTAGATATACTTAGCTAATAACTAGATTATAATAATAGTCTATTAAAGGTAGAAGGATAACTCTTTAAAGAAAGAGATAGGGAACTTATCCTAATATAACTTAATCTAATCTTATATATTATTATACTAAATATAAATAACCTAGAATTAATCCACTTAAAAATTAGAAAATAATATAAATAGAAACTAAATAAAGCCTAGGATAATTATTATATAAGATGAAATTAAGAAATGCCCTATTATAATAATAAAATATTTATACCCTATAAGTTCTAAAATAAGCTAATCTAAGAAACCTATAATAATAAGATCAGAGGATACTAGGGAATCCAGCGAATACTTAAGTAAATCTAATAATCCTATAACTACCCTAGGCTTAAGTCAGATATTCTTAAATTTATTAATAATTATAACCTCTATAAGAAAAGCAAGGCAAGCTAATATAAACTATATAAAGAGTTAAAACCTATACTAGTACTAATTAAACCTTAGGAATTAATAATAATAGATTTTATTATAAAGCTTCTATTATCTAAGGACCCTATAATAGGCTATAAGAATAATAATATCCTAATAATTATTAATAAGCTTATAAAGTTTATATACTTTATTAAATATTAAGAAGCTATAAATATAAAAACCTTAGTAGTTATATTCTTATAATATATTATAATAAACTAAGGATTATCTAAGGAAATTATTATTAATAGAGGAATAACCTTTGCCTTAAAGTTTTAATAAGGACTAATAGTATAATTAGGTATTAATTATAAACTTATAATAGCCTATTATTTATAAATAAATAGATAAATAGAATAATTAAATTAAATCTTAGAATAATACTTATATTATTATATTAATTACTAATAGGATAATTAAGTAGAACTATTACTAATAGTATAATTAAGCTATAATAGCTTATTAATAGAATCTACTAAGATTATACCCTATTATACTAATATAGGCTATAAAGTTAACCTTAGATAAGAAATATTATTAGGATTATTTAATAATAAAGCTATATTAAAATTAAATAAAATTAGAAAACTATATAAAGAAATATAATAAGAATTATAATTTATCTAATAAAGATAAATAAAATATTATAATTAGAAAAGATTAAAAGGATTAATCTTCTAGGAGAAAAAGATAATCTACTTATTATAAAAAAACATTATAATATAATAATTAAGTAATAAATTAGACTTTAAAAAATTAGAATTATTTAAAATCCTAAAGAAAATCTTAGATATTAATTATAGATTATTACTTATATTAATAATAAGAATCTACTTAATATTTTATATCTTATTACTTAAAAAAGTATTAGAAAATATAGAAGAAATATAAAATACTATTATTATATTACCTATTAAAGGGGAATATATAATAGAAGCTATCCTAGGAGAATATAAATATAAAGGAGAAACCTAATATAAGGTTAAATAATTAGGTTATTTAGACTTAGAAATTATATAAGAATCTATTAAGTATCTCTAGAATGCTTAATAGAAGCTATAGTAGTACTAGAAATAATAGCAGAAGAACCCTTAGAATAGTTAAATATTAACCAGTCTATAATACTAAAGCCCCCTAAGAGCTAAATATTACTTATTACCTACTATTCCTTAATAACCCTATCCTTAGAATCTAACTTAGTTATCCTATAAGTAAATAACTTAGAACTATATATATCTACTAAAGTATATTAATAATGTAATTAAGTTAGATAATTAATAGCCTCCTAAAGGACCCCCTTTACCTACTTAATAAAAGCATCTAGTTTAAGGTATTACTTATAATTATATACTATTAAAGGAGTTAATTATTAAGGAAAACTAGGGATAAGAAGGATTACTAATAATAAGGTATAATAAGAGAATTATTATATTAATAATCCTAATATATATACTTAGTATAATAAGAAGAAGATAAATCTTTTAGAATAATATAATATTTCTTATATTTATAATAGTATAAATAAGGCATTTTAAAAATACTATTAATATCTAAAATATAAAGGAAAAGGATAATATACTTAAGAGTTTTATATAATTTAGATTTTTCTATATAATCTAATATATTATTAGAATATAATAATAGAGGGAAGATAAGGAGTTATATAGAATATAATAAAGAGGGATAATTAATTCTTTTATATTAGGCCTTAGGATATAATCTTATAGGAGGGGAGATTATATTATAGTTATAATAAGCAGATATATCTAGCTATATAGATAAACTATAGGCTAAAATGGGCATATTATTACCTTAGTAAATGCTATCCTTAGAAAATAAAAGATCAACTAATAGTAAAAGGATTATAATTAGGTATAATCTAAATATAAAGGATTATAATAGGATTATAATAAGCTAATCTAATAGAACTATAATCCTATAGATAGTTATTTAGTATATTAAGAAAGAAGAATTCCCCTATAGAATTCTTTAGCTTTTAATATAATTTAATTATGCTTTCTTATTCTAGCTCCTTGATTATAATTAATTAGTAATATAGTACCTAATATACCCCTAACCCGCTTAAGATAAAGCCCTATACTTAAACCTAAATATAAACCCTTAAGGTTAAACTTCATCTTTAAAGGAATACCCCACTCTCAACCCAACCCATTGCCCTAATCTGGTAAGACCTAGTCGGAGACGTTATAAGGGTTAATAATATACCTATATAGGTATAAGGAAGTATATTTATAATTATAAGAAGCCTAATTATAGAAGAATAATAAAGGGCTAAGTATATTATAAGGATATACTAGGATATTTATACTAGCTAAAGAATAGATTAAGATATATTTTATATCTATAAAAGAGTAATATAGTAGATTAAAACTAAATAAGTATACCTTATATATATATAAGTAGAAGGAGATAAACTAGAACTATACCTAATAAACCCCAACCACTATAAAGTTATATAAATTTTATATTTCAACTATAATTATTAAATATATAAGCTATAAAAGATCATTAATAACTATTATCTAGAATAGTTATTAGGAGTACCTATTATAGGATAATACTATAATAAAGAACTCTAATAATATTATATAGAATAATAAATCAAAGGAGATATTATTATCCTAATAAGAAAGAAGTACTTATTCCTAAAGGAATATCTAGAAAAGAAGATATATAAGGGCTATAAATACCCTAAGTATAGGATTTATAATATAGAAAAAATCTAAGAATAGCATAAGGCAAAAAACAGAATATATTACCTATAGGAAAGCTATAGGATAATTAGAATAAGAAAAGATAACTCTTAATAAGAGCTCTATATATAGAATCATCCAGATTACTAGAACTTTATCTCAAGATAATAATCAAAGGAATTAAACTAATAGCACTAGTAGATAGTAGAATATAATATAATTTTATTATACTAGAAGTAGTAAAGAACTTAGAGCTACTATAAAGAAAGAAAGCAGATCTATATAGCTTAAATAATATCAGTAGGACCCCAATTAAATATAATAATAAAATCATTAATAGAGAGATTAATTACCTTAAAATCAAGATCAAAGGAAAGAACTAAGGAATTAACTTTAATATCTTCCCTATTAAAACCTATAATATTATACTAGGATACCTATAATTAATAAAATACAACCTAATATTCAGCTAATATACTAGCTAGGTATAAGCCTTTTAAGGTAATATAACTAGTAAATATAAAAGCAATATAGAAGAATAGAGATCTTAACCTTCTACTAGACTAAGCACAGAAGGATAGCAAAGGTAAAATCCCTCTCTATTACTAAAAGATATAAAACACAAAAAACAGTAAGGATAATAATAATATATATAATAAGTAGTATAATAACTTAGGATATAGTTCATAGAACTTAATAAAGACCTTAAAAAAATAAAATAAAAAGAAAGATAAGATAAATAAATAGAAAACATACCTATATAATACTATATCTATAAGCAACTCTTTATAGAAGAACTTAAGAATAGAGGATTATTAGAATATATAGAATAGGATTATAAAATATAATTAAAAGATAAAACTATACTAAAGTTCTTTCCTATTTATAACCTTAATAAGATATAATTATAAATACTTAGAGAATACCTTAAATATATATTATATAAAGGCTATATTTAAATATTAAAATCATTAGTAGAATACCTAATTATATTTATATTAAAGAAGAATAGGAAACTATAATTAGTTATAGACTTTAGATAACTTAATAATATTATAATCAAGGACTAAATATTATTATTACTAATTAATGAACTAAAGGATCACCTTATAGGTAAGAAGATCTTTATTATATTAGATCTAATATTAGTATATAACCTAATATAGATTAAACCTAGATATAAATAGAAGATTATATTTAGGATGAAATTCAGATTATTTAAATACTTAGCCATGCCCTAAGGGCTTATTAATATACTAATGATATTCTAATAAATAATTAATTATATATTGTGTAAATACCTGGATATATTTATAGTATATTACCTAGATAATATCCTTATCTTCTCTAATTTAGAAGAAGACCATAAGGAATATATCTATAAGGTACTATAAGCACTATAAAATACAAAGTTATTAATTAACCTAGAGAAGAGTAAGTTTTATAAGATAGAAGTCCTATTCCTTGGATATAAGGTATTACCAGGAGAAATCAGAATAGACCTAAAGAAACTCAAAGTAATTAAGGATTAGAAGGAACTAATAAATATTAAGAAAGTATAATCCTTTCTAGGATTTACTAACTACTACTAATAATTCTTATAGAACTTCAGAGGAATTATAATACTATTAATAGACCTTATAAAGAAAAACAAATTATTCACTTAAGGATTAAAAATATAAGAAGCCTTTAATAAAATCAAGGATCTAATCCTTAGTAAACTAATTTTAAAGATATTCAACCTAAAATAACTCCTAATATCTACCTCCACGTGGATGTGCTGCCATTTCTGGTCAGCCCAAGTTGCCAAATCCAGCGGCCCTCCCACCAAGGCCCGCCCCATATTTTAAGGCATCTCTCCCCGCCATCGATGTTCATTACTTCCCAAAACAGACCTGCTTCTCACCGCCTTCCGCATTCAACGTTCTTCCTTTCACGTGACTCACCGCCTGCCCAAATGGGTTACCGCCAAATTTGTCCTGTCTCTCACCGCCTGCCCAATGTAGGCTGTCCCAAAATCTGTCCCAGCCTTCACCGCCTTCCTATTTGACTTACGTCCCAGATCCTGTCCCGCTCTGACCGCCTACCCAATTCGTAAGTTACGCAATTCGGAATGCCAAAATCTTGTCCTTATACTCCCTTACATGGAAAGCCCAAGAAACGGTCCCCATCATGGGCCCAAAATTGGGCACGGCCATAAACCATGTGCTTAGGATATGACCCAAGATCAGGGCTCAAAATCGTCCTACTATCATGTAATCCTTTTGTTTGTACTTGTTCTTGTCCCAGCTCTCAATGGCAATACTATAGACACGAATCAACTCTGTACATAGTATGGTATATTTAGGATAGTATAGACATTACCCTAGGCAATGGTAACGAGAGCACGGCACAAAAATGCTTCACTCATTCAGGCCATTCCTTGTTATGTGATGCCAGGCATGCCTTGTACAAGGCGACCCTGACGAGCCACCCTCCTCACTGATTAAGCGCTTGCACACTCGTGCTCAGCCTATCCCTGTACCATACTCCTTCCCGAGACATATTAATAGCTACTCTTCGATGTTCCATCTTTCTGACGTGCCTTGATTTTTCCCACTCATCTTTCTCTCCTCCACTCGCCATACTCGTCATCAGTCACCAGCAGCACCCAAAGCATGTACTTATGGCTCGAGCGATGAACCTTCCCAGGCGGGCTATGCAGAGACGAAAGTTCTCTTCTCATAGAGCTGCAACCAGGACTCATTCAAGATCAAATAACATCGAAAACCGAGTTACTCCGCATGATCACTCGGAAGCCAGCGAGCATGTCTCTGAGGATAGCTCCGATGATTTTGATCCAGAACCTCCACGAACCGGTCACCTTCATGAGGCCTCGGATAGCGATCTCGACTTTGACCCTGACTCTGAATTGAATCTGGATTCTGGGTACGGTAGTGCGGAAGAAAGCCCGCAGCAAGAATCTGCGTTTTACAATGACTTAATTGATCAGCTCAACGCTGAAGGGCCAACGATGGCTAGTCATGATGAAAACACGAAGAGAATGACAATTCCTGAAGAAAGGAAATGGGATAAGTACAGTTGCCTCCAAGCAAAAAAATAACTTTATAGCTAACCTTGATTAGATTTTGTGAATTGACGGGACGAGAGCCTTTTGAGTCACTCAAGGAATGTAACGCATCTGTTTTCAAGGCCTACCTGCATTGGAGGTTAAAGAACTCCCGTGTCAAGAAGGAATCCTCTATCATGACCTATTGGAATGTCCTGAGTATGGTTTATGCTCAGAAGACAGCCCGATGGATGGATGGGGGTGTCTTATTTGACGTTGGTAACGTCAGTTAACCTCTATTTCTAATCCTCGTATGAAGGCTAAACTCTAGGAACAGTTCCTCCGCACACTCGGTCTGGATAGATCCAAGAAAGACAAATCTGGCTTATATGTTGAAGATTTGGACTTGATTCTTCACTATCTTTATGTACGGGACGGCTTTGTGTACACCCACGAAAGGCTTCGTGTGCAGCTGGCGCCGATACTGATCATCGCTGGTGCCACTGCTACTCGGCCTAATGCACTTATTGGAAACGTGCTATACAAGCATATTGAGTTTCAGCTTTTCCCTCCATCGCCTGGCGGAAAGCGCCCTCGCCTTGGACTCGAGTTTAGTCTGGTCAACGTTAAAAAGTCAGCAGGCTCGTCCAAAATTCTTGTTTTTGGATTCCACGAGGAACATACTCTTCTGCACGACCCGGTACTTCATATGCTAGCTCTAGCATTTGCCGATGGTGCATTTTTGAATGAATTTTCAAGTCCCGAGCAGATCTATGAGATTGAGGTTCCATCACACGTTGATAGGGTGCGAATTCCATGGAAGGCGGAGTGGGAAGGCCGAGCAATCTTTCGCAGTGTGGAAGGCTTGGAGGTATCTGCGAGTAAAGCTCTGAAATATGGCAGGACTAGGGATGATTTGGTTCGCCTTGGTCGCGCACTTGGGTATGCCAAGATCCTGCAGTTCTATGACATTCGTCGAGGATCTGGCAAAAAGCTGAATGGTGAGTGAATCTAGCCAAGGTGAGAGTCTTGCTAACCATTTGCAGAGGCACTTACACCCGAGGAAAGAAACCAAACCATGAACCACAGGTTAGGGGATTCCTCTACCTATGTGAGATATTATATGACAGATCTCATCGGCAATGATACCCAAGCCATCATATTCGGCGGCGATCCACAAACGGATTTCGTCAATATGATGGGTCGGCTTGAGCGGCACGGACTGGCCCCAACAGAATTGACAGAAGAACAGAAGCAAGAGGTCAGACACAGCCCCGAGTTACTGAAGTGTCGCCAAAAAATGTCAGAAGCATTAGAGCTTCTCAAGAAGCAAGGCTACCGGTCTTATGTGGCTGCGAAGAAGGCTGGAAAGGGCCAGGATTACGAAAAACATAAAAAGCGACTTGACAGCCTGAGAAAGAGGCTGGAATCTAAGCGTTTGAAAGAAGAAATTGCAGCATTCCATAAGACGATACATGGCAAAGAGATCGCCCAGCAACTGAATGGCATGAAGCCGATGAAAAATGCCTTATCACCATCAATAGTCCAATACGAGCTTGAGGAGAGAACCGAGGTAGTAGGCCTATTCTCCCAAGCTCCAAATGTTACCACTCACGAGGAGCTATTCCAATGCCGACTAAAGCTTGTTTCAGCGCTTGCACGACTCTGCAATCGACGGGAAAGCCCACGTTACTGCAAAGCCAATTATGCCGAGTCCAAGCCAAAGGCCAATGTCCAGCCACAGGCCTCCATTCAAGTGGATTCAAAGGTCTGTAATGATGTTTCCATGGAAGAAAACCCCCAGGAGGATTCAGGATCCAGGCCTGCTGGAAAATTCTGCCCGTTTTGCAGATGGAGGGATTCAAAAGTCGGCGAAGCACAGCAGCAAAAGAAATGGCGCATTGATAGTCTGGCAAGGCACGTTCGCTCTCAACATCTTAAGCGGATTCAAATGCCGTTCCGATGCCCCTACAATGACTGTAAGGCAGTTATAGGGACAAGCGAACACTTTGCCAGCCATTCATCTCGAGCGCATGGGGATGACTACCCACCATTAATAGTTTCAGGATAACTTATATACAGGCTAACAATAAAGTCAAATAGTAAGACCACCATACAATACATGTAGTCCTAAATCCCTATAAAGTAACAGAGAACGAAGAGAGCGGAAGGTAGTCGTGCATATATGCAAGGCGTTGAACTGAACAATCTTCGTCCATTGAGTTTTACTAGTTGTTACAGCATAACTAGCCTCCCATTAGACACGTGTAGGCGGAGCAGGGCTTCCGCAAAATTGGCGGCTCAAACCGCCAATCGTGATACTGTCAAGGCGAGGACAAGAAGGAGCACTTTGCGATCCCAGAGGCAGTCTTACAGCAGAGGAATAAAAATAATCAGACTGCTAAGGTGGTCGTGACACATAGTCAGACAGTTTATTTTTGCAGACCCCTTACCTGAACTGCCAGGTAAGCTTCAGCCAGCACAGAACAATAGCATTAGGAACGGAATTCACGGGAACTAATCCGATGATGTCGGACAGTAACGTCATTTCTAAGTTGAGCTTTAGGTGGCCTAAGACCGGGACCATGTTGTGGCTTAGGTACGAGATCGGGAATACCGTAACAGTATCCACTGGTGGCGCCATCGCTGAGGTAATCCTCAAGCGGCCTGCGCCACCACGTCGAAATATAAAAAGGGAGCTGAAAGATCCCCAATTGGAGTTCAACCTCGAGATTTTACACATCCCTCTTTTAAGCCAGCCTTTGCTCACACCAACCGCAAATGCATTTTTCTATTGCATCCCAGAGCGCTCCCGACAATGAATTAGTCAATTCTTCTCCTTTATCGGATCTTCCCACCGAGCTCAAGCTCAAAATAATGATTAATATGTCTGACATATCGTCTCTGCTATCACTTATCGAGACTTGTTCGGACTTCCGAAACATATTCATCGGCTTCAGCACGATGGTGCTGTCCAAAATATTCATAAATGCTTATCCTGCAAGCGCCAGTGGGAATAGAGCACGCGCCTTGGAACCCGACTTCGACCCAAGTTTTCGCCAAATATGTCGCCAACTTAATGTAGTGATCCGTCGCAAAATTATACCAAGAGAGGACGCAGTGGCAATGTACGATATCGTTTGGGAAAGGTCGCCAAATGAACGGCTACTTCTT
Organism: Stachybotrys chartarum; assembly: GCA_001021365.1. Taxonomy (NCBI): domain Eukaryota; kingdom Fungi; phylum Ascomycota; class Sordariomycetes; order Hypocreales; family Stachybotryaceae; genus Stachybotrys; species Stachybotrys chartarum. The sequence goes on from LDEE01000101.1 coordinate 22,841, forward strand.
CTGCAACCCGGCCGGGCTTTGATAAAGACCTTTGAAGCGAGCCAAATGCCCAAGGTGGAGCATCTAAATCACAACATCACTATCCTCGAACTGTGGATTGCATCTCAAGCACTACGACCCACAGAGATTTGCTCAGGTGTATTCACGGTAGAGGTTGACCGGCTATCAGCCAAGGTTGATATGATATCAATCCATGCATACCGAGCGAAATCCAGAAAACCAATTCTCAGATATTATCTTTCAACCCGCAGTTAATCTTACGCCCCGTACAGAGTATGGCTTTTCGAATACGAATGGAGAGAGTTATATAGCGTTCATGGCAGGTTTATCAATTAAGATATCACAATGGTGTGACTATAGCTATCAACTCTTGAGCAGTATAACCCCCCTGATGGGGCCACTATGAACCCGCTGATTTATTTTCTCTTGGCATTCCACACCCGTGAAACATGATAAGCGGGCTGTGTGCTATTCTCCGAGATGCCTATGTTCATCTCAGGATGTCACGGTGTGACCGGTATATACAAGATGACAAGCCATCACAATTTTCAATGGCAGGGACCAGCACTCTGTCTTTACAACTCAAGGTTTTACTTAATCTGATGGTCATCTATTGGTGCATATTTTGGAGCCTCTTAAGCGCTGCTCTTATCTGAATCTAAACCGGATTTCTTGATCTTCGCAAGGCGTTTCGGACTTATCAGTGATTCAGAAACCCAGAAATCTTCCTTTGATGAGTGACCACGTGCATGCAATAAATACTTAGTCCCGCGTTTGCATAGCCGCTCCTGTATAAGGTCAAAGCCTTCATCAAAGCCCTCCCGTTGACTTTTGTTCCGCATCTTCTGCTGTGCTACCTCCTTGATAATCTGTTCAATCGTTGGAAGCTCGTCATCATCCAATGATACCAACTCATGTTGGTTTTCCTGGCTGCAATCGTTTTCGTTGCCAGCCAAGATTGGACTGTGTTGCTCACTACCTAGATGAGCAACTTTGCGAGGTACTGGTGATGGACGAAGCCTTTGGGTCATCCTGAGTAGCGGCGAAGGTGACGTTCGAGGGCAAGAAGGCGGCCTCTGTGATTGGGCAATGTCTTCGACAGCAAGGTCGAACCCTTGGAGACTTGGAGCCCTGATAGATGAGGAAGATTTGACGAAGCTCGGGAAAATTGATGCCGTCCAGCTTAGCGAGTTTTTTTGTTGGACGATTCCTGTACACCAGGCTCCATGCTTTTTTTGGAAGCTCAACATGCTGATTGCTGGGTTGTAAAGTCCTTCGATCTTTAAAGTGTAAAGTATGGGTGGTATGAATGATTCAATCGCCTTGGATAGAGGCCTGGGGAGATGCTGCGCTTATATATATATGAAGGGAAGCTCTTGACAGGGGCTAATTCCCCATCTCGTGCCCAAGCCACCACATGATGCCCGGTCTCGCGTACTGCGCGTAAAGATACTTCACGCCACCTAAAACAGCCACTTGGTTATTTACATCCGACAAGGCACACAAGACGGCCTGATCACACACAAGCCACATCTACGTACACGCTGTGGGCTGTTCCGGTACGGTGAGGCCGGGGTTATTCGCGTGCCTACCTAGCTACTACGCCCTGCCGAGACATCATATGTGCTGTTATACTATCAATAGCACTGGCTCCCATGGGTTTACGGAGTATGTGTCGTCATCACGCACACAAGGCGCACTTTTCAGCCTGTAGAAGCGTAGAGCACCTGACTACTCTTACATATACAGATCTGCGCGTTCCCTTGCGTGCAGAGTGGCGCACACCCTTTCACCGATCATCATCACTAAAATCTCGGCCTTCCCGGAGTCGGCTCAGCCTTCGAGCGCAATGGCAGATGAGTTCAATCACATGTGCCAGTTATCTTTATGCACAGCCTGGCTAACTCGCACAGTTAGGGGTACACCAAGTACATACAGTGGAGGCTGAGTTATCTCCGGAAAGGCTATAGTACCGTTTGTTCTTAGGATAATCTAGATTGGGGAGACTGCTTGTAGAACATAGGCCATTAGAATCAGAGGTTTATTTGAGTAAGAAGTATATAATTACTAAAGAGTATGAAAGCTTAGCACATATTAATCCTATAGGTGGTCTGGATGCCTGGAGGGACACTCTGGAGTAAGTTCGGGTCCCTGATATGGAAGAGATACGATGGTGTGTACGCAAAGAAAGCAAGCGGAGGACCTGCGATGTTCGTTAGCGGCCGGAGGAGGTGGGGGGGTTGATGAAGACGGTTTGGAGACCATTATGTTCAATAACTCAAAGAAATAACAGCTATAATCAATTTTATGTTATAAGTAGATCATTTGTCTAAGATATATTATTTGATGAATCACTTTGTGCTTTTCTAATTTGTCACTTTCTTACCAAAGGATGGGCCCGTTCACTTTTCACCTACGTTTCTGTTTATCGCGTCGCACTCTAATCTTCTTTTCCTCCGCATGTTGCTCGTCCATATGTCTTTTGTAGTTATCAGTACGAGAGAACCCGATTCCACAATCGTTGCATTCTTTTCCCTGGTCCTTCACACCATTTATGGGATCCCTGGCGAAATCGGGATGCTCCACCTTCAAGTGGCGGTGCATAGCCTTTCTATTACCAAAAAGGTCCTTGCAGAGGCTATGTCCTTTGATATGAGCTTCGCAGGGTATGTGAGGTTCATGCTTGTCGTGCCAGTGCTTCCTTGAGAAGAAACTTTAGCAAGATCCGTGACAAGGCTAAGAGAAGGTACCATAGGCATTTGATTGATATGCTTAGAGTTGAAAGACTTACATGAATTCTGTTGGTCGAGGAAACTGCTTGTCACATTCTGCGCAGCGCACTGGTCCTTTTCTCTTAAGCGACGAAGTATTCTTTGTGCCTTGGTGTTTGCGCTCAGATGATTTCTCGGTTGAACTACTGGGACCTTTTCCACGTCTGGAGCTACAGCTTTCTGCAGTAGGTTCTGGTACACTTGACATGCTGGAAGAATCTGTAGAATCAAGGTACGAAACATTGAGAGTGTCTGAATGGTGGACTGACGAGTCGGAACTTTCGTACCCGTCGTGCTTATCACTGTACTGTTCATAGCTGGCATGGGTCGTCGTATGAGCTTCTTGAGAACCGCCATGTGGAGCCTATGTGCTCTGCGCATGGGGGTGATCTTCAAGAGGAGCAGTTGTAAAGCAAATTTGTGAGCTATACGTTGAGTCGAAATGCGGGTTATTCACTCCATGGGACGTGAAATCGGGGTGGAGTAATGGTTGCCAAGTTGGGCAGGGTTGATATAGTGACATATCTGCGCCTGCGCCTGCGCCTGGGCTTGGCTGCTGCTTGAAGGGACCGTAGGCGAGGATACTGCGTAGGGGCTACCCAACGAGTCATCGAAATTGACGGAGCTCTCTTCGTCTCTCTGGCCGGCCTCATATCTCCTTGAATGCGCGAAGGCGCATTGGATGTAGCCGCCCCACAACAACGTCGCTACATTGAGGGACCTAAAAAACCCCCCGCAGCTAATTTTCTATGTATCTAATTCATACAACACCTGACATCATAGACATGGCACCCCAATTGACTATCAAAGGGCCAGGACAACGCCGCCGCGGCGGCCACAGCAGCAGCGGCAGCAGCCGGGCCAGCAAGGAAGCAAGATATCTAATGCAGCTACAGATATCTAGGAGCCGCCGTGAGCAAGATGCTGATAGCACCTATAGACCGGATATTAGGCCTACAAACGCTGTAGGCAGCCAATTTGAACCGTTTGACGTCCCGGACCACGATTTCCTCGTACGGCAGCCACTGCCACCAACGCCCCTACAGCTATTTCAGCAATTTCTCCCTGAACAGCTAGTTGAACGATGGGTTCAGTACACAAACAAGGCTCCAGTCCCAGAGCCAGGCCCAGGCCCAGGCCCGGGCCTGGCTATTCAATCCGGTAGATATCATCATCAGAACCGTTGGAAGCCAACATCCGTTGTAGAGGTCTATATCTGGATAGGCGTCTTGATATATATGACCTTGCATAAGGAATATCGATACCAGGATCATTGGAAGGCCTCGGTAGCAGACAATTGGGTCCCTAGTCATCCAATTATACAGCTTATGACCTTTGATCGATTTTTCCTACTAAAAAGACAGCTTCGAATCTATAACTCGGATTATATTAAGATAGGTGTGCTGGCCCTGTTCAATAAGGTCAACGAATGGTCCTATTTTATGATGGAAATAGCTATCCGGCTTGTTGAAATTGGCAGCATTATTGGCATAGACAAGGGCATCATCGGCTTCAAAGGACGATCCCGCCACAAGGTGACGATCAAGACCAAACCAACGCCTACAGGGCTCAAGGTCTGGGCCCTAGCTGCTCGAGGATATCTTTTACAGTGGTATTGGCATCAACCCGGCCCAAAATACGGCCCTGTTGGTGTTGAAGCTGTAGCTAGGGCCCGGGCTGTAGCTGTGGCCCCAGACAATAGCCTCAATGAGAGCTTTAACAAGGGCTCTGACGAGGGCTCTGACAAAGGCTCTGAGGGCTCTGACAGTATTATCTATAGCTCTTCATCAGAGGACTCAGCTGATAAGGAAGCCCTAGATATTAAGGCCTCAGATGAGTCATTGGAAGATATTCCAACAGCAACGCTGCCGCCGTTGAACCTGACTCAAGCTGTTGTTATTGCCCTAGTAAATAAGCTACCTAAAGGGATATATCATGTCTTTCTTGATAATCTGTCATGAGACAGAGATACAGCGACCCTGCAGCGATCCTCCAGCGGGGTCACAGCAGGTCAGGTGACCCCTGAAC
>LDEE01000102.1:0-12837 GCA_001021365.1 Stachybotrys chartarum
AGCCTTATACCTCTAGATATAGAACATATTATCTTAAAGCTAGATATAAAGCTATATACTCTAATACCTCCTAAGGGATCCCTAGAACTCCTTAACCCTTAGGTCTTAATAATCCTAAAGATAATTAGGGAGATAGAATTATAGTCTACTTACCTTGAAAACTATTATGGCCATGACAAGCTGATATACTCAGCCGCACGGATAATCTATAGGCCAAAACGGGTACACTACTACACCAGTAATACCGCCCCTAGGAAAAGGAAGATTAACTAATAGCAAGAGGGATCACGGTCAGGCGTGATCCAGGTATACGGATCACGATAGGATCACGGTGAGCCAGCCCGGTAGAACTGTGATCCTACAGATAGCCACTTAGTATATTAAGTAGGAAGAATTCCCCCATAGAATTCTTCAGCTTTCAATATAATTCAATCACGCTTTCTTGTTCTAGCTCCTTGATTGCAATTGATTGGTAACCCGGCACCTAGTGCACCCCAACCCGCTTAAGATAAAGCCCTATACTTAAACCTGAATATAAACCCTTGAGGTTGAACTTTATCTTTGAAGGAATACCCTACTCTCGATCCAACCTGTTACCCTAATCTAGTAAGACCTGGTCAGAGACATTATAGTATAGTATATATAATAGGATTAAATATACTTTAAGAATATATTTAGAGAATATAGGGGTATTTAGGTAATAGTATAGTAATTAATTGAGATTAGTTTAATAATCTATTATATATTAATTAATAATCCTATTTATAATATTAAGGAAAATATATAACCTACTTATCCGCGTGGCCTGCTTATTATATATATTATTTATATTCTTCTTTATAATATTTTTATATTTTTATATCTATCTTATTATAAATTAATATTAATTATATATAAAACTATTATTCTTTAGCTTTAATAAATAGAATATAAATTCTATTAATAATATTAAAAATATAAATAATATAAGATTAATTTATTTAAGAATAAGATTATATAATAATTATATTTATAGGATAATATATTTTCTTTTAATTAATTAGATCTTAGGGTACTTTTTTAAATATAAATTAATCTTATTTTATATATATCTAATTTTATATATTTTATAAATAATAAATAGATATTTTAGATTATAAATAAAGGATTTTATAATTTTAATATATATAATTAAGGAACTAAATCTTATTAAAATAAATTCCCTTTTTAATAAACTCTTCTAATAATTAATTATTTATATTAATATTATATTTATTTTAAGTATATTATTTAATTAGAATTAATATCTAATTTAGATTAGATTAGATTTAGTAGTTTTAAGAAACCTAGCTTAGCTTACTTAATATTATATTATAATTATAAACCTAAATTATATTTAAATATAAATATCTTATATAAAAATAAATAAAAAAGGAATCTAAATAATATTATAATTATATAGAGGATTAATTAATCTATATTCTTTTTTTCTAGGATTTTTAATTATTTTTTCCTAATTAATTCTTAAAGATAAATTTTAATTAACTCTTACCCTGGCTTATAGGTCTACTTATTTTCATTTGGTGGGAGTTTTAATCAACTCTTGCCTAAGTTGGTTGAAGACTATAGGATAGCGAAATTGAGGGACAGCTTGTGTATCACAGAATGGCTTTTCAAGGTCGGCGGCGTCCAGGTCCATTGAGTGCAGGTTCAATTGATGCTGAAACTATGTAGAAGAGGTGGAATGGATATACTCTGGATGAGTATGAACAAGAGGATCGGGCTCGCTGGCATGGGTGATGTTACCATGTTATGTTAGCAAGAAGGCTACTGCAGCGGAGGACGTTTAGTTTTGCTTCCTTATCCTACGCGTATCACGAGGTGGTGGTCAATATAGCGTGGAGTCACTCTCGGTCTGAGAAGACATGCTTATCACATCGGGGTTTCGGGGATAGCTCTGAAGATGTTTAGATAGTATGTTTCTAGTTGGCTTATACTAATGGCGGTAAAGTGCGAAGTAGATATATATCTGCTCTGTACTAGCACCTAGAGCAACCCGACTAGCTGCGTGGGTGTGTGTATGGATGGCTAGGGGCTAATCAGTGCTTGCAGGCCAATCAAATACTAAACCTCACAAAGTTATCCGATCCTGTTTATCCAGACGCGACGATCCGGTTTGTTCAGTCGCATGACTTAAAGTTTGGCCAGAGAGTCAACTATCCAATGCTACAACTACGTCAAAAGATCTTGAGGACAAACTGAGCGACTGGCGAATTTAGGCGGCTAGCATATATTCAGTCAATATGCAAGATTCTTGGTAAGCACGTAACACTCCAAAGGCCAGAGGGATTATCTGACGCATCAAATTGGCCAAGATTAGCAGAAGGCGACGAGACTTATAAATTCCACATCCAAATCTTGCTCCCCGATTGGTTGTTCCATAATACCCTGCCGGAGGAAGCGTCTGCATCGAATCAGAAGGCTAGGAGTTACTGGTTTCTTTCAGCCGTGATCCATCGGCTACCTGGAGGATTGTTTTGAATCCTCCTGATTGGGATATGCCGAACAATAACCGAAAATGAGCTCTGCGTATTTGTCATTACGAGGAGAAGAGAGCCAACCCCGCTTTGATTACGGCTGTCCGCGTGTTCTACACAGTGAAAAGTGAATTAACAGAGAAGAGTCAATTTCTCCTGCAATGCTCAAGCGCTGGATTTCGTATATTGCAAGAGCAGCCTTATCAGCTTTTGGCATAAACCCCATTCTTCTTGAGCCATGTTGGCAAGAAGTGCAACAATACGATGTAGCCAATGCCGAAGCAGATCTGCCATGGATCCGTTATTTACCTTGCCCTACCCTGAAAATCTGTGCGGCGTATGCGGTAATACTTATCTGCGATTTTCTTATATTGTTTTGTCCGCTCATCATCTGTATCGGACTTATGATAAGAATGATAGAGTTGGCACCATCTTCACCTCAAGATCTGGGGTATTGCCAAGGGCGAAATCCTAGCGACATGCTTGCCGAGTCAAGCTTAGATTCCAAAATGGAAGGAGGATTTATAGGGAATGCCGGCTTCTATGGTCGTGGAGTCCGGACCGGGTTATATATGCAATGGGCGTGTTCTATCTTCGCGGATGTATTCGTTCCCAGTGCAAGGTCTCACCTTGCCGCTTCATACGGCATCTTTCACACGGCCCTGCTCGTAGCGCTTCTTGTACTGATAGTTCGACGTCAGTGTACCTACACTGTGAAACTGTTTATTATTACTAAGATGTTATGGGCTGGATCGGCAATCATGTTCCGACCTCTACCGCTCGACCACAGGCGCCAGATACCCCTGTCTTCCAACGAATCGCTTGGGAACGGCGGAACTGTAGACAACACAACGCGACAAAGAACAATCTACTCCAAAGCACTATTTTCAACACTTGCTATCCTATTAACATGCCCTTTAAGTGCCTGGTTCTATTTCAAAGGGTTCAAAGCTGTCATTGATCCCAAGGCTACCGCTTGGTTCGTTAGATCGCCCACATCGAGAGGTATAGCCATTCCTCTATATGGAATGCGGATGGATGATCGTGGAATGACAGCAGTTGTCATAAGCCGATGTGTTTCATTCATCGCATTTCTACCTGTAATGGAAGCATACCGCTTAATTGTGCCTGGGTTACCTGGCACTGCTAAGAGAAAACCCATCTTCATCACAATACTCCCAGGACAAGTACATAGGGCTGCAATGTATTTATCGAAATGACGTTGAGCGAAAACTACGTGCGGAATCTAGATGAGTTGGGCTCCACGGGGTAGCTAATTCCACTTCTAGTAGGTCTTATAACCGTGCTTTTTCTTGGCTATAAGTGGCGAAAACAGAAACCAGTCATTGTATATGAAAGCGGTTCAGCTCCCAAAGCATCTCAGTAGGGCATGTCTTTCGCGTTTTCCAACACCATATGATCATACTTGGAAGTTGTCTTATATCGATTATAGTCAGACCGGAGCTCTATGGGGGCTCGGGCATAGACCATAGCTGTATTATTGGCTAGAGAAGTGAAGGCATGAATTATATATACCTACCGAAGGATTGGAACGTCATTTTTGGCCAAGGTCAGTGTTTAACACAGAGCATGACGTTACTCTTCGTGGACCATATTTCACTGCTACTACGGGAGGGTGGCTGACTGCTTAGCCTCCAAAAATGGCTCAACATACACACCCCAACGCCTCCGATATTGGCTGCCTATATGGGCAAGTAATGTGAAGACTCACCAGCCAAAATACCGTTTACTGTCAACCAGTAGAGTAAAGCACAGATTAGACAGCGCTAGAGTAGAGATTAAATCATCAAAGCAAACACGCAATCATGCACATGCAATAAGTATAAAAATGCTGCAGTAATGCTGCCAATTCAAACCAAATTAGAGTATATGATACAGTGGTGGAAAACAGACCACTTGTAACCTAATTGCCCTTCCACCCGGTTCGGCGAATCCAATCCTCGAAACTACTGGGACTAAGTCCCAGGTCCTCCATTGTATTGCATTCACTCGGGTCCATGGTTCCGTAGCCAACCTTGTCAGCTGGTGCAATCGAAGACCATTCCATCATCTCTTGCGAATCCAACACGAATCCGGGGCCAACAGGGCCCCCGCCTTGCACACCAAACTCCTCAGGAGTGATTGGGTCGTGGACTGAGGGTATGCCGGTGACTTTGGTGAATGTCTCGGCCATCTGCTTAGGAGTTACTCGAGGACCCATTATCAGGTACGTTCTCCCTGCTGTTTTGTCGACTCCAAGTTCAAACACCTCTTATGTCACGGTTAACCTTGGAACGGCGCTGCATCAAGGGGCTGACGAAGAGATAAGACGATGGTGAATCGGGCGTGACTTACTTGCGACAGCGATACCAATGTCATGCTTTGGGTCAGTCCACTGAGCGACTTGGTCGCTCGGAGTAGCTGTAAGGAATCGGACCTGACCATCCGCTGAAACAGGGTCAGCATCCAAGTTCGTGGGTAAGCTAAGTTAATGCCGAGTAAATTGGATCATACTTACCATCGCGCGAACTGTAATGTGGCCAATAGAAGTTCGTATAAAAGTAGCCCGGCATGACGGAAGTGACCCCGGGCAGTTGCTCCTTTGCAAACTTCTCTATGACTTGCTTATAGTCAAAGTGGTATACCCGAGTAAACCGCCCGTTTGAGGCTTTTTTCACGTCTGGCAGAGTGCTAAAGACAAAATGCGCGACGCCGGCCTCCTTGGCAGCCATGACCATATTTCGACCGGCCTCGATCTCGTGTTTCAGTTCTTCCTCTACCATTATGGGTTTGCCGTCTTTGACCAGCAGGGTGACGGCATAGACACCGTGTGCCCCGTCAAAGGCGGACCGAAGGCTGGCCTGGTCGTAGAGATCTGCCTGGGCGAGAGTGAGACGGCCTGAGCCGATGTCCGAGGAAAATTCATCGGCGAGAGCTTTGGCCTGGGATGAATTCACGTCACGTGTCATGGCTCTGACCTTCCAGGGCTGGTCAGAGGCAAGAAGGGCGCGAATGGTCCCGTGACCCTGGTTGCCCGTGGCAGCGGTCACGACGATGGTGCGAGACATTTTGGTCGTGGGTCGTGGGTCGTTGGTGGTCTGTTGCTTTAAGCGTGCCTTTACGTTTTGCCCCGGGGAGGTGAGGCAGCTATATAAGCTTATAGGCCATAGTTGCGGAGGCGCGGAGCTGTAGTATTAGTAAGACGGTACCATGCCGGATGGCGTGTAAAGTTGATTGTGATTTATAATCTTCCGTGACGAAGGTCAGCCCCCTTGGGGCAGGAACAGCCTCAATTTGGCGGAAGGAGGTAGGAGTGGCCTGATGCCAACAGAACCCGATGGAAACGGGGAAACAGCTAGCTGGAGCAATCATTACCAGATCTTCTGCTCAAGGCCTCTTTTGGGTTTCGGTAGCGGCGAACTCTAGACAAATGATCATCTCGTTAGGCTGAACTCGCCACTTTAAGCTTATTTTTTGAATGTTTGCTTAGCAAGCAGCTTTGGTTTATGTAGCTAAGCTTGCTAAGCTTTGCCAAGTTAACAAGGATCTCTCGCATTAACCGGCCGCGACAATGAGCGTCGCGCCATTGCTCACCTATAGCTCTAGATTCATAAGCAAGCAGTGGCCGTGGTAAACATTCGCCCGAGTGTTCGGACGAAGACCTAGCCCGTAACGCAGAGTCTAGCTGCAGGGTTTCCTTGTGAAGTTATAGGTCTATATGGACCCTAAGCGGTCGTGCGGGCACATGACCATCAGTTGATTATGTGCACACACATCTGTATAGACCCTTTTATACAATGACACTGCCCAGTAGCACCCTTGGTCTGCCACCATATGCTCGAAATCATGCTAGACCTGGCCGCAAGTAGAACCATGTTCCGATTTCCAAGATCCAGTATTCAATAATATATTAAAATGGAGCATTATAGTACGCCAGTCCAGGTGTAGAGTCCTGTTAACGACACGAGCAACCTGCAGTAGTGACATATAGTAATCGCTGCCAATGCCGTGGCGGCAAGGTGCCCGTTGCGGATGCGGGGGGGAACAGGAATGAAGCCCTTCATGGCGGTGGTCACTGCGAGAAAGGGTGCGTGCTTTGTGAGTGGGTGTAGAGTTTTCGAGTTTAGCGGGAATGCAGCAGCGCAAGATTCCTAAGCTCTTTTTCCCAAAATTGCCGTGCACTTCTCGTTCTTGATATCTCAGGAGGTTGTTCATAATAATCTATTGGCCATGATACTATAGATTTTGCCTCTTGGCTGGTGGCGGGCTGAAGGATATGTAATCATTCCCAGTCTAGACGTTCCATATCCGTACCATCGTATTCGATGATGTAGACGCGAGAATGCAAGAGTCTGAGGAGAGATTGACTGCATCAGTGTCTTCAGCATTTCCTTCAAGAACCACGAGGCATAATGGTTATTATGATGCGTGTGGATTGACCACCACTGTGACATAATGCTGAAACCCAACTCGCACGTATAAGTACAGCGCCATTTTCCAGTCTCTCCGCGGGGGCCATCCAGTGAGACACACTCCGGGGACACGGTCTCTGCGAGATCAAGCCATCAGCCGCACAGCTGCCTCCATCACTATCTATACCGACGCCCTGGTCATTTTATCCGGATCACGCTCAGAATCGCCATCGATGACCCCGCCTCTCATTGCCAACACATCGTATACATCGTTTTAGCTCAACGCTGGGCGCACCTCGGCGAGCAGCTGGTCAACATCGGCATCCTTTACAGCCCTCACCATGGTCCATGTCTTCATCACTGGCTCCAGCGACGGCATCGGCCTCGCGACGGCCCAGCTGCTGGCCTCGCGCGGCCACCGCATCGTCCTACACGTCCGCAACGCCGCCAGGGCCTCCACCACCCGCGCCGCCGTACCCAAGGCCGAGGCCGTTCTCGTCGGCGACCTTTCCCCTCTTGCCAAGACGAAGAAGCTGGCCGCCGACGCCGACGCGCTCGAACCGTCGTCGCGTTTTGACGTCGTCATTCACAACGCCGGCATCGGCTTCGGCACCGCATCGCGGGCCACCACCTCGGACGGCCTTACGGCAACATTCGCCGTCAACACGGCCGCGCCGTACGTGCTGACGTGTCTGATGCGGAGGCCGACGCGGGGCCTGCCGCTACGCATTAACCGCGATCGCCTTTAGTCAGTGGCATGCCCGATTTTAAGCGAGGAGTAGAGCCAGCTCAAAAAGTCTAAGAGAAGAGCTAGCTCAGTTTTGTCTAGGACTAGGATTTAGCTAGAAGTAGAGCTAGCTTAAAAGAGAGAAATGTGAGCTAGCTCAATTTTCTTGGACCTGGAAGTTCAAGCTAGGGAATAAGACCTAGCTCAGTTTTGTCTATGAAAACTGAGCTAGCTCACAAACCAGACCGAGCTAGCTCTATTCCTACCCTACCTATGGCTAGTGTGCTAGCATTGCCCTCCAACAGCGAGTTGTGACTATGCAGTATTTGGTGTGACGGTCCATGAAGCTCGGGTAGGCTAAACAGCTCCTCATTGCTCCTAGAAAGAAATCTCATTGGTCAAATCTCGCACTTTGTACAGACCAGTGATGTGGTGTACTATGGCTGATACTGTGTTATAGTGCGTATCATAAGTAGAAGAGCTATAATTGGATCTCACATAGTATTATAGAAATCTAGAAGTGGACGAACTAGTACCTGTAACTTTCCTGAACTTGTACTGTAGAAGCCACATTGTGGTCTTGTGGTCTGTGGGGAAAGGGAATTTGCTCCAGGCTTGTGTGGAAACACCTTCTTTCATCTAGAATAGTGATACAAAAAGTGGCCGCTGTATAGTAGTAAACATGTGGTGATGCAATAGAGAAGGTTAGGCGAGGTATGCTAGCCATAGCCTCGCCCGACTTATATAGAGGGTTGCCCTTCAGGGAGCGACTGGGGATCGTGGTGATCCAAAGAGGGATCACGGTGATCCTCCCGTGAGGTCACGCTACCATGCACGTGACCCCGGTGGGGCGGTCCTAAGGCTAATTCCCTTAGGTCGTAACCCTAACCTTATTTCTAAGACTATGAATTTCTAGTAAGTATAGGTAAGAAATATTATATAAAATATAAATAATGTAGATAAAGGTAAGTAAGTACAGCTTAACTAGTTTACTAAATAGGAATAGTGTAACGGTTGGGTTCCTAACTATGAGTAATCCAATCGTATTGGGTTACTTGTTAGCAGACAGGTCAGGGCGTACTACCGTTGAGCGTATATTACGTCTCGTAATGGTCGATTACTGTGCAGTAGTCGAGGTAACGAAGTTGTATTGATAGCTGGTAGGCTTCTAGCTAGGCATACCTTGTAGAATCCTCCCTTCTTATACCTATGTCTTTCTAGTTGGATCACCGTTGAATGAGCGAGGCTCACACGCACGGCGGTGATCCGTCCACGGATCACTCTGTCACCAGTGATCCTTGTTATCGCCTTCTTATCATCACGTGCCAAACCACGTGGTGTGGGGCGACATACTTATGTCGTAACAAATAGGAGTAGTAGGTAAAGATTGCTTAACTTATAAAGGAAGAATAAGAGAAATAAAATATAGTAGATGAATTAAAAGTAATAGAATATATAGAAAGAGCCAAACTGTAGGAGCTTGAAAATGAGAAGAAGTGTCTAATTGAAGACCAGATACTCGAAACTGTCAGGTTGGGACAGAAGAGCATGATACCCGAGGAACCTAACTCGACCAATGAACCAAATGAACAGTTTCCATCAAATTTAATGTGACAGCACACTCAGACCGTTACGCCACTGGGCAAAAGATTGGGCTAATGATCGCTGTGATGGCGATATTATTGAGTGTTATAGCTAGCTATAGGCCTTACAGCGCTGCTACAGGGGACCTAGCCGTAACATTTAACAGATATGGGATTGACGCTTGGTCTGCGCTCGCATTACTATACAATCGACGCTACTGGAGACTCGGTCATGGGTAACGAGGCGTGTGAAAGCACAAGCGCCCCAGAGCACATGGACCTCAATAGATAGTCGGTATGCTGAGCGAAACCATTAAGCGGAATATGCTGAATGCAACCCCTGGCGCACGGGTCATAGTTATGCTCGGCAGAGAGGTTTAGGAGCACTCAGAACGCAACTTAATGCCTAGTGATATACTTAGAGGAAGTCTCAACTCAGAGGCAACTGAGTCCAACACAGGGTTTTGGTAACAGGTCAACTAAGACCAGCTCGTTCCATATGTTCGCAATCGAAATGGAAAGGTCTCCTCGTCTGCATTGGGCAGACCTCCTTGTGTGACCCCAGTCCTATATCCGGATCAAATTTATGCAGCCACGAGCGCCGAGAGCTTGTATGGCGCGCCTGACATAAGTGCCAGCACATGAGGCGAAGCAGAAGTGCGAAAGCCACACTAGGTCCACACGAGAGGATCGCAGCGCTTGATCACCACGCCGGGCCGTGCTTCGAGGACCATGGCGGTCGAAGTCTGTACTGTCTTCTCGCTCCAGGAGTAATTACTTACATCTCTGTCGAGTTGGACTTAATTGAGTTTTGTAAATGAAGCACTATATCTCAGAGGTTCCGGCGAATCATCACGACAGTTGCACTAACATTGGAGATTATCGAATTACCTAGGAGAGAGCACAAAGAGTGCAGCATTCATCATGACTTTTTGGGACCTACCTACAATGCTTCATGGCGGACATAAGGTATATGTGTGATGAACTATCGCTGCTCTAAAAGTGCATGGGTGCTCGCAGGTATTCAATTGCTGGATAGGCATTTCAAATGCAAATTTGAAAACTTCCCAGGTAGTGTTCTTGTGGAATATTTCCCTCTATTGTAGTAAGCAATAGATAGTAAGAAAGGCTCTCAGTAATGTTTTCAATAATGATCAAACAATCGAGAGAACTTCAGCATGACCAGCATCCGCAACCTCTCCATCCATCAAGCCATCACAAAACGCCTTGCTTACCAACGTGAAATGCTCAGTTTCCTCAACCTGTTGCAAAATCGACGGAACCATAGCCCCTTCTAACACAACCAGTACATCCCCTTCTCGAATCCACGGTGAGCCCATGCCAACGAAGCCTTGCTCTCTAAGAAACGAGCTGCGAGAACCGAGGGGATAGAGCTGTTCCTCAAAGTTCATAACTTGATGAGCCGTGACATCGTGGCCGTCTAGGCTCTCAGACAGATAGGCCCGATGACAAGCTTGGCTCAACGACGTTGCGCGACGACACCTGGTAGGGTTAGAGAGGAACTCGCTATCGAGGATGGGGACACCCCACGCGGCCTCAGCCAGCCTTGAGAGATTGTCGCGAAAAGGATGTCATAATGCAGCTTTATTCGAAGCTACAATCTTACAAGCCTTGTCGGTGAGATCTTGCAGAACCAAGAGTTATGGCCGGATAAGTTCTTTATTAATGCCATTGTGTGCAGCCCATGGACTTGGCAGTGGTCCGAGTTTCACAATTCTGTCCACAATAGTCCCCTGAACCTTGAGGGGATGGTTGTGAGGGGACTCATCATCGTCACCTGTTTGTGGGTTCATCTCTTCTCTTGTTATTCGTGATGCTGGGGAAGTGTAGAACGGATGGTCCAGAAAATGGATCATCTGCTCTGCCATCATCAAATTTGTCAGCAAGGACCTATAATCAGGGACCCAGCTTGGTAATATCCTTCGTGCATTCGCCCTAGTCGAAGGCGGCGCTGGCGTCTTGTAGCTGGCCAGTGCGAGAACATTCATGCCCCTAAGCCAATCGTCCTGTCGTATAGGAGTGAAAACGTAATGCCTAGCTGCCTGGATAAACGTCTCCTGCCAAGTTAAACGGACATTGACCGTTTCTCTGAGCTTTTCGGCGTCATTTGCAAGACCTAAAAGCCCCCATACGCGGTCTTTGTGATCACCAAAGCTGAGGTGTCTGTACTTGTGTAAGAGGAAGGCCAGATTGAAGAAGCGTATGGAGCGATCGAGCTGGTATTGCCTGCGGATGGCCAGGCACGGTGCCACGAACCGATCCAGAGGTATAAAGTCATGAAGAACCTTGTTGATGGTACGGTGAGCAGGCTCGTTGTTGACCCTAGCTGTGCTCGTAATTGTATGATGAACGGCACCCAGCGAATGGTGGATATATAGCTGGAGAAATAGGATTGCAGTGCCGAAAATGTCGCCATTGATCATCGCAGATGATCACTGAAATATGAGGATCTTAGGGATGGCCACCTCCTACTGGATCCAGCCATGGGTGAAGTAAGGCAGGGCGCAGAGCCTGAGCATGGGCTCTTCAGCCTCGAGATGCTAAGGATGTGGCCTTTCGCGGATTGCTATAAGCAGCTTCTTATGAATCGATGCGATGTCATTATCTCCTGTCATGGTAGAAGTACTGTTATTGTCTAATTCACCTAGTCTGTATAATATATTGTATTACTATGGCGAGACCTTATTTAAGCCAATATAAATACTAGTAAGCCCAAGCTCGTGGAGCCTACTTATGGCCAATTGTGCTGTGGGAGGGTTTTGTGATTCTCCTAGTTAGCCGGTGGTCATCTGAGAGAGGCTATAGATGTCGGCCATTAAGGGTATCTGGTGTGATTTCTCATCCTTGTCTGCTTAGTTGATGCAGATCTGGTCGGTCCATAATGGCAGAGATGCAGATAGTCTGGACTCCCCGCCCTCGTCAGTAGCCTCGGCGGTCGCGATCTGTCGTAGATGCCGCAGGGCGATGGCGAGATTATGCGTGATAGTCAGAGACCCCTGCACAACTTCATTGTCTTTGACCGACACGCTGAGAGAGATGTCACACTTGTTGTCCGTGGATCCCCACACCCAAGACAGCGTGGCGAAGGCGGGACGGCACTTAATAAGGCTGATTCGTGTGATTTCGGCTTTAAGAGGAGAGCTGTATAAACCATCGCGAGCAGGGAGTAACTTGATGATACGAATATCTCACTGGCTAAGAGGCAGATTACTGAATAAGAAGGATATTATGCTCACTTAGTGGCACATTCATCTAATTCAATAAGAGGTGGATAAGAGTATACTAGGCATAATCAGGAAAGGGAAAAATATTCTATTCTACACACTTAGGCTTATTCTGCTCCGCCCTGGATCAGTTGGGCACCCGCTGCGCATATGACGAGCTAGTGTTCCCTGGATCTACGCCAAGTGCCTCTTATATCATAGTACTATAATATAACCCCTCTTAGCTAAGTGCCCTTCGTGATTTATTATAGAAAGATATAAAACTAAGGTATATTATCCACCCTAAGCCCAAATAAATAGATAATATGCTCTATTATCTAATAGTTATTAACTTTCTGATAGTGAAATTATATA
>LDEE01000103.1:1220-34146 GCA_001021365.1 Stachybotrys chartarum
TTTTTTTTTTTTTTTTTTTTTTTTTTTTTGGTAGACTGCAAATGAGGCTCTTTCGCACCTGCAGCGTTGATTTGACGGTGGTAACATAAGCAGATATTGATGTCCTATTGGCTGCGGAGAATCCAGGGGACCCGCTCGCTGCCAATAACATGTCAGACAGGTGGGCCGATCATCCTGATACGCTCATCACACAGTGATGGATGTTACTTGCATGAGATTTGTTCGCATTCATCGTGCCTGAGGTACAGCTCAATGAGGGTTGTGTAGGGGCTATTCTGCATTAGATCTTTATGCTCCCTCTTGAACCTTCGCACATATCCATTCTTAGAGAATCAAAAACCTCATAGCAGGCGCCCGAGAAAATATCCCAAACAGTCACATCATTTCTTCATGCAGCACTGACGCCTGCATCAGCTTGAGTAATGGGCAACATAACCATATTCAACCATTGAACCGTATCCATCCAGAGTATCGACATTGGGGTTTCCAGGCTGTGATACACATTAGAAAGAGTGCATTATATGTCACGCTTTGAACTCACCCAGTTACCTCCAACAGCCATGTTAAGGATGAGGAAGAGTGGTGAGTGAGCGAGGCGTTCCCAAGCCTCGTCATTGTTAATATCGTCTCTATGGACCCGGTGATACTCAGAATCATCGAGAAACCAAGCTATACTCTCTTGATCAAGGATATCGGGCCGACGATCGATCTCGACACGCCACGTGTGCCAATCCCGGTCCGGAATACTGGTGTCAGCACTGATGCCGGGTCGGCTCTCAAAGTGAAGCGTTCCATGGCCAACTAGTTCGCCGTTGATATTCTCCATAATATCGATTTCGCCACAAAAGGGCCAAGATATGCCTTGCTGAATTGACAAGCCCAACATCCAAAAAGCAGGCCATAGGCCTTGTTTACTACCACCTGAGTTGCTGCCAAAGCGTAGTGCTGACTCAATTCGAGTCAACTTTCCAGCAAGGGGTATTAGGGTACTGTGTTATGGATTCGAAGTCAGCCTTTCTATGAATGCACCTGTAAATCATGGCATGCCTACTATCTGCTCTCAACACGGCCAGAGGTCCATCCTTGAGGGGCGCCTTCATCCTTCCAGGGTATGAGCTGGAGAGTGTCGCCGCCACTGAGCTGAATGTTCCGTGCATCTGTTGTGTAGATCTGAAGCTCATTGTTTACACCAATGTCCCCATCGATGATTTTCCAGTTGGCAAGATTGGGGAGATGACCCCTAGTACCCACGAAGTCATCTTGCCAGAGGCGGGTGAATTCGCGATACTGTGGCGCTTCCCACCCAAGAGTGAAGCACGGTGCAAAGACTGCAAGAATGAAGAAGGGATGCATAGATGCCAGCTTGGAGTAGCAGATCAAGTTCTTTGTGTTAATCTTTAGTAGACAGGAACAAGCCGTCGATATAACCGTCCTTGGAATAATGTATGTTTAGGTCAATATATGTAGAACACCACAGTATGAAATCAAGAAGCCCTGGAACATGTAGAGTTAAGCTAGTTGGTGTGCCTGGGTTTAGTATTGTATCTTTACCAAGAAGCTGTCCCGCGGGCCAATGGATCTGTGGATTGGGACCAGTTCTTGGCCATGGCTCTTGGAATTCTATTGCTGCCAGGCCCTGTTTCTGTACCGGGAACCGATCATGGATCACTTAGGGCCACACCCAAATCACAAGAAACCCGTAAATGCAACCCGCCACAGGTGATTAATTACCTTGCCTCTAAAGCTGGAAAGCTCCCGGCCAGTCCAGAGAGAGAAAGAAAAGACAAGCCTTGCATCTAGTTAAAGGAGGCACATATAGGAGAAGCCCCAACCATGTAGTCGGTCAATTAAGCCCCAGAACATAACTCCGTGTTTGTTAATGATGCAATTAAATCCCCCATCAACATTGATTCTGCCTTCGCCTGACCCGCCAATTAAATATTTCGCCTGTCTGCTACCAAGAAGACTTCACTTCTCCTTATTTTCTAGTGACTCATGTGTCTGAAGGATCGTATTCTGTGATTCCCTCACTTTCGTCTTGCCAAGCGCCGAAAGCTTGCTGTGGGCTTGTTGAAGCTGGGCCTCGAGTGATTGTTGGTTTCTTTGCTGCTCTTCCAAGCTAATCCGATATTGTACCTATTCTTCTCTAGCTCGGCGTTGGTGGATTGATATCTCCCTTCAATATCTCTGTTGTAGTCATACAGGCGACGGTATTCGGCGCTTAGATCGGTGTATTGTTTCGTCAATTCGCTGATTCATTGTCGGTGGCGCACATGTCTCTAATTCGCGACCAGCCGTTCGTGTCGAAGCATTGCGATTGCTTGAACTCCGCGACAAAGGTCGTGATCTATTTGATCCATAATCGTCGACTTTCCAGCATTCACCTTCCCGAAGCTGTTAGCGGATACCCCAAGGTATTCATGCTGGCTCTATGAAGTCTAATTACGGATCTCACCAACCGTAAGCTCGATGAAGCCTTATTGTTCGCACGATGTAAAATATCTTATTCTTAGAAGCTGGTTCCCTAGGAGCGTTCTTCTTCCCGTTACGTCAAGCAAGGTGTAGCCATTAGCTCCATCCATCAAGGGATGTTGCGCTCAATGTCCAAAATACTAAACGTATCTGGCCGAAATTCAAGTTCCTTCAGAGAAACAATATCCCCTCTTAGGTCAGAGACCGATTCACGGATCGAAACCCCTGTTTCCTTATCCACGCAAGCTATTCAAGGTTAGCAAATGATGGAATTGTTCGTAGCTGGCTATTACTTACTCAAGATTGCTAAGCGACCCTGTCGCTGTCCGGACTCTTGTTTGACAATATTGTCAACGTTCATTGCCTCGTATGTCACTCCAATTCGAAGCTTGCCCCGCGGAACACGGCTTCCCTCCTTGGTCTCAAGTGAAAGGAAGTCACCCACAACATATATGTGAATGTCGAGGATCTAGCTTTCTGTTAGTGCCTTTTGTATGACCGTGCAACTTTCAACCAACCTGAGACGTATCCTGGTTTTTCAGCTCAATCATCCTGTCCGCGACCCATGCTGTATGAACTTGTTCACGTGTCAGCTAAGTTGAGTACTCAGTCAGTTGGTTTGTTACCTTCACGGTCTACTTGCCAATATAGCTGGATCTTTTTTGTCCTAGACTGGCTCGTCTGAAACCTATTTAGAAGCTGCCAGATGTATGACAGCTGAGCCGCGATTCCGATTCCTGTTGCGAATAGCAAGACTGTACCATATGAATCCAAGTCAAGTTCTCGTCCGTATGGTCCTTCTATTAAGGCTGCCATTTCGACATTATTGTTCAGCTCAATACTACGGTGGGAGCAGAGCTGCTTTGTAAACCCGTTTTTCTTCTCGATGATGAGTACTATGTAGTCGCTGCCATCCTTGCTGTACCACCAAGCAACACAAAAGGGGTGAAGCTGCGCGAAAGAAGTGCGGCTTACTCCTGGCATATATAAATATATATACTGACCGGCTCGATATGTCCATGCTCTTGGTAGTCGTATGTGTACATGGACAGCATCCAAGAGAGGGATATCATGGGTTGAGCTCCTGTAGACAATCGTGCGTATGGACGCTCGACTGAGAGGCTTTTTGAAACCCAGGCTGCGATATATTGTGAGAGTAAGCCGAAGGAAAAAAGTTAGTATCAGTAACCCGACAGCTATGGTCAGGTAAATGGTTGGAGGCGTGAAAACAGGTGTTGGGTTATGCAGATAAAGCGCAGCAATGACCGCGCCGCTCAGTATGTAGTGCGAGTTAAGAAATATTTCGTACCCACGTCGACGCAAAAAGCTGGATAGACAAATGGCAAAAAATAGTACGGTTGCCTGTTGGCCTGCGTTAATCGGCAAAATCACCTCCCAAATCTCAAAGGCCAACTTACGGCGATAGCCGCTGCCAGCGACGGAGTAATGGAGTCTGGTCTTTTGGCTGACAAAGTGACTATGAGGTGGACAGTACTCTCGACAGCAAGGATCCCGCTGAGCCAGCGATGTATGAAGGCGCAAAATCTTGCGCCAACGCTATATCCCTTGACAGTCATGTTCATCTGACCTCCTAAAAATAGTGGCATGATGTTGATGGTGGAGACCAGCCCAGCTCGTTTTCCAAACCCACGCACATCGCTGACACCAATGGATAAAGCAAGGGAGTTGCCAAGGATTAGGGAGAGCGGTAATATAAGATCAACCCAGGTTACAATTCCTAGGCGCCTGAGGTACCGGGGAAGAACTTTGTAGACTTTACCCCACTCATTAATACTCATGATGGTAAGCGGAGGAGATGCATATCATTTTGAGAATACAGTCAAGATCGAGGGCAGGGTTAAATACTAATTGAAGAGTCCCAAAATTGGGTCCAAAGATGAGGTACCAGATATGGTGGCGTAGAGTCCTTATTTAAGGACAAACAATCTGCTTCCCAAAGTCTCTGCGATCCAAAGCCTACTCTTACTTCTTCGAGACTTTTGTTTGACTTGTCTGAGCAACATGGTGAACTCGAAAGCTTCTGTTCGAAAACACAATAAAAAGCTCAATAGAAATCTTCAGGGTCTATTGAGTAAGTGCTACAAATATGGAAAGCTCCATGGCGTCAGGTTGGCTTTATACATCGAGTATATAGAAAAAGAGGACTTCCTCTCTTTCGAGTCAGATGAGCAGCATTTTGGAATTAAACAGATCACCGAAAAAGTAGGTAAACCACTGGGATTTACACATTACCATACTCTGACCTCATTATAGAAAGTACATGATAAAACGAGGAAGCTTTCGCCGGAGGACGTAGAGAAGAAGCTGGGTATTTCCCCGCCCAAGGGCTTGAGGCGCAAGACCAATCATCCGAACACAGGCCAAGTCTCGGTTCAGCCTGGATTGAAAACGCGGCGAAGGCCTGAGCTACGCTCGTTTCCGGAGCTGCCGGAGTTTGACATGTCTGTCCTGAAGCAACAGCCTGGCAGGTAGTCAATATATTCCCCAAGTAACATCATGTACCACTTGAGTAATGAGATCCTCTTTGTGTTGTGCGTAATGCGACGTTCCTTTCCTAAATAATACTGTACAAACCACATCACCAACAAAAGTAGTCTACAACGTGCTAAATTTGGATTACTGTGCCATGTGGTCCTCGTCTTCTTAGGCAAATAGTATTTGACGCTAAATTTCCTGGTTCCACTACAGGCGGGGCATTCACACCCCTTTGCTCTGGCTCATGCAGATGGAGCTTATGGTGGTGTGGGACAGTTTCACGAAAATAGTCGTGGTCCCTTTTTGGGGTACCGAACAAGTCCTAAGAGATCCCAAAACTGGGACATCCCATACAATTAAACTATGAACCGGTGGGAAATTTCTTGGTTAGAAATTCTGGAAGGCAGAGCTTGATTTGCAGTTTAATCCGGAAATCTTGTTTGAAAATGACCAACCAGCTGGATGGCAAGACTACGCAGGTCACGAGACCGACCCCTCAAAGGCCTTCTCTGCAGATACCAAAAGTTTTAACAATGTCCGAAGGCCGCCCCATACCTGAACTCCATGAAAACATGGCCACCACCCGAACGCAAGGAAATGAAATGAACATGGTAAGTAGGTGATGCTCTTCGGCAATGTGGGATCTTGTTAATAATCACAAGATGCAACCAGGCATGCAAGACGTGGCTCGGTCTACAAACGTAGATCCCTTGGATCAAGGCCTCTGGTTTGCGGCTCAAACGATTCGAGCATGTCGCCAAGACCGTATCGCTGCGTCGCAAGGCTATCATGCCCTGCAGGAGTCTCGAAAAAACCTGCAAAGTGACTATGCAGGGTTGGTGGCAGATTATAACGAGCTCTACAACAACTACGACGCCCTCCGGGGACGTTACAGTAATCTCCGCGAGAAGTACAATTCGGTTCTAGCTGACTCAACAAAACTTGAAAGTGCTCAGGCGGCGCTTGAACAGCAGAAAGCACTCAAGAGAGTCGTGGAAGCGCAACTGGCACAGACCAAAGATGAAATGGAGAAGAAGCACGACCAGGTAGCCCAACTTGAAAAGAAGCTGGCAACAACCTGGCTACAGGCAGTCGATGGCCAAGGCAATGACACTGAGAAACTGAAGGCAACCATAAACAGCTATAAGGAAGAGAATGCGGTTCAAGCTGCTGAGAACATAGCCGCCAAAACGCTCATTCAACATATGGAAGATTTCCAAAGAGAATTGGAACAATCCCATGTACAAGAGGTAGGAAGCTTGCGCCAGCAGAACAAGCATCTTGAAGAGGCTCTACAGGAGGCCGTGAAAGTGCAGGAGGAGCGGAAGCAAATTGCTGACAAGTTGGAGATCGACAAGAACCTGCTTCAACAGAGGTGTCAGCTACAGAGTCAGGAATTGGGAAGCATCAGGAAAGCTCTGGCAAATTGGTTACCGGATCTACATGATGACTTTGATAACATCACAACGGTCTTAGCGGAGTTGGAGAAGCGGACACGAAAGAAGAGGAAGCAAGTCCAATGAGCTTCATTGCGCAATATGTTCATAGATTTAGTTTATTTATTGTCCTAAGATACGCAACTTCGAGTCAGTAGTGCCATTATCCCTTACCAGGCAAAAACAACGGATGATATATATACCATTTTGGCCATTTGTCCAATTATTCTGGAATTCAAGATGCGTATAATCAATGTGGTTGCAAACATGTCAGCAGCGTATCATATAATAACTTTTCCCTCGAATAGGCGCTCTGAACTTGATCTCTTCTCACCATATTCTCTCTGGATCACATTGTTGTAAACACTGTTTGACACCAAATGCAACACTAGCGGGAATCTCGCGGCGGAGGATATCGACATCTTCCGCCGCAAGCATCCGCCCAAACGAAGCTCCAATCACGTCATCCGAAAAAGCAAAAAGTTGGTCAAACATGTACTCAGTACCGAAATCCTCGCTGGCGAATGACGAAACAAAAGTCACGTTCGTGCAGTCCGGGTTGAACTGCGTATGGACGGAACCTTGATAGAATGGTGTCATCTGATAGGGTCCGATCTCGTTCCTGATGACACGGCGTGTTCCGTCCGCGTTGTTACCCGAAACCATTTCCGTAACGAGGCGGCCTTGAACAACCAATTGCAATTCCGCAGAACGATGGTGAACATGGAATTTATGTAAGCCACATGCTGTTATTAACCAAGTAAGTAGGAAACGAGATTCGTTCATTGGATATGACTTACGTCCGATTCGGCCGACTGCCATGCCTGCCCCTGTGCCAATGAGAGCAGGGAAGGCTTCTCGATTCGCCACCACAAACTCACCGTTATTCTCTGATTCATTTTGGGATCGATTAAAGTCAAATACGAATTGTGAGTCATCTCGCAGGAGATTGATACGATCAGAAGTGCTATCAAGCTAGGTGATGAGTCATCATGGTGAATCGAGGAAGGAGATCAACTTACGTCTCAGCTAGCAGGAGCTGCTGATTGAGACACAAACTTGTGGCTGTTGGTACGCTGGAAGTACAAGTTGATATGATCCCCAACTCTGTGGATCTCATAACCTCGTCGGTTGACAGCGTGGAAAGCATGCGACTGCTGGTGGTTGAGTTGGAGAACGGAAATCTCCAAGGCGGGACAGTGGCTAGCACTGGAAAGCCACAGGCTAATGCCGCTGTAATGGTCAATGACAAGTGCATTGCTTGAAGGTGTATGTCGAAATTGCCAAGAATCGCGCAACACGGTCGGGCAGACAGATTGGGATATGCGCCTTTATACTCGAGTGTATCAACCATATTTCCATGGTCCCATTTTACGTACCGTGCCCAGAAAATGGCTAACGGAGTACAGTTTTGTAGCCACTTTTCCCATTCATATACATAAAAGCCTCCTCTACCCTCCCTCTGGTCAATCGGTTGGCTCAGGTAAGGTGCATTGGGGGTTTACTAAGATTATGCTAAGACATCAAAGAACCAAGGCTTGGCTTGGCCTTAATGATAAAGCCCCAGAACCATTGACACCTTCAGTAAAAAATGAACCGACTCATGAAAGCCCCATCAGCGATCAGACCTTAGGATATTCGGAGCATCCTAGGGATAAGCAACCATGTAGACTCTCAAAGATTGTTGAGCAAAGAACCTTAGAGAACGGCCAGCTCAGACAAGACTTAGCAGCTGAAAAGAGGAAAAGCCAAGCAAGCAAGTACCTTCAAGAAGAAGTTAGACGTGTGACAGAATCTCTTCAGCAAGTTCTCATCAACTTCCAGAATTTCAACGACGAGTTTGGAGAAGAATCGAGAGACTATGTCCCTCAAGTTCCCGCCAGATATAGATAGAAGCGCTAGAAGGAAACAAAGTAAAAACGTCTTAAATCCCACTTCATCATCTTAATCCACGATGGACATGGCTAAAATGGTTATTGATGTGTGGCTACTGACTACTAGGATGATCTAATGATGGAAAAGAGACTCTGCTTAACGATTCTATCTCTCACGGGTTGTTTGGGGCTCCGTTGCCGAAGCTACAATCATTTTGACTTCAGATGCCCAAGCTCGTAGCTTCCTGATGTACATCTCAATTTCGGTTTGGACCCTTGCTGCTTGTTGTTCTAGCCTTACGTTCAAGAAATTCAGTAATTGTCGAGGCTATTGATACACTTGGGGGGGGGGCGCGAGCTTACCCATTTTGTGAATCATTGACTTGTCCTTCAACTTCGGTGATCCTTTTCTCCATCCGGTCCTCAAAACTCTTCATTCTCTGATGAATCTCCTCAATAGCATTCTCAATCGCCTGTTGGGTATTTTTATCGTGACATTGCTCATGGCTTTGATCAACGTCTTGCCGTGAGGAACCTTGTGCCGATGGCCCTGTTGGCGAGGCCGTTTTTTCAGGCCAAGGCCATGGAGAGAGGTCCGTGTCGAGAACGCTACTTTGATTCTGCCGAGAATTTACGAGATTCTGTGTAAAGGAAAATTGGGCGTCGATCTCGGCGTTTGGAAAGTCCAGAAGTAGGGGATCAAGCAGGATCTGGTCCTGTTCATTCCCATGTGCGTTCCAATCGTATGACATCATATTGGTGCTGCTCTTGGTCTTCAATTTCTAAACAGACAAAGTAGGATATATAAATTTGGCCCTGTTTTCGCCACAGGTCGTTGGCTCTCCGAGAGAGAGCAGCTTGTCAATGTGGACCAGTTCAGGGTCTTGTGAACCCTGAAATGGTCCCTTGCGCGACCACTTCTGTAAGCAATAGCTGATCCCAAATTTGTACCCTCCTTACATGGGTCATGAGGTCCGGCTTCGCTCATTACTTTATTCATAGAAACAAAGTCCACCGAGCTCGAACTTGCCAATTTCAGCCTTCGTGGACTCCTCCCAATAAGCGTCATCTACCCAGCATCCCTCAACTCTGCGCACACTGACAACAAAAGTCATCCCTCCAAGCATTTCAGCTCCCTCTCCTCAGATTTATAGTACTAACGGCTGTCAGATCATGCACGGCACATCCATTAACTCCTTGATACGTCGTGTAGACGACTTCCAAAAAGTAACTGAAATAGAAACCCTCGAAAGACTTGACACCGAAAACGCACTCCTTCGTGATCTCATTTCTGCTTACCGAAGGAATTGGTCCCATACGATGTATTTTTTGGAAGAGGCGCAGGCCGCGCTCATGACTCTACACAAAGCGCTATCATTTTGCATCAGTGAAGAGATCGCCGCTGAACGAGCCATTTTAGGATTCTGGGGCATTGGAAGGGAGGGAGAAAGCGCTCCGTGTTTTCCTGGAGGGTACATGTAAAAATGCTATTTTAAGAAGGCGTCTGTGGGGCTGACGCGTCGTTCATTCCCCTTCCTGCAGTGGGAGGCGATGTCGTGCATAATCAGATCTCGTTTCCCCGCAAATTCCCAAATCTAGAACATGATTTCAAATCGAGCAAGTCAGCGCACATATACTGAGCTGTTAGGACTCCTATTCTTCGCTCAGGTCCCTTCTCCGGGACACACACAGCGTACTTTTGTGTGTAATAGGTGAATGTTCTAAACCCCCACCACCCATTCAGCCTGTCGCTTGCTTACCTGCTATCCACACCTTCCTTTCACCCATGTCACTACTGAGGTCATCTGGGTCTTTTCGTCATTAAATTTACGGCATTCTGACTTGTTGGGAAAAGGTCAACCAAGTGGACCTATTCAGGGCATTCTAAACGACATCAGCTTAAAGAGCATCTACCCTACTAAGAGCCTGAAAATCCGAATCGACAGCGAAGAAACCCAGTATCGTATAGCTTCAATAGAAGTCACCATGGGCACAGGTTCGCCTTGCATTCAGCTCCAGCTACCTCCACTTTCCTTCGCTCCTAGCCACTCCACTGGTGTCAAGGGTGTCATCAACGACGCTCGCCACTACGAGACCACTCGCCGTAACAAATGGACGAACGTCATTCGTAGCAGCATTTTGAGTGTCCATGGCATGCATATCAATGGCTACATTGGCTCCAGCCGTCTCAGAGGCAATGATGCTAAGGAAAACGCCTTTAGCAGCAGCCCGAATGTTACAGACGAAACATTCCTTGAATGGTGCGATAGCCGCCGCCGCAGCCTTGAGAGCGAAGCCAACAGTACCATCTACTGCACCAAGAAGGATAGGCCCAGCGTTAGAAATTATGGAGGCCTGGACGAGGTCGATGCTACTGGATACCTCGATGCCATTGAGAAAGTCAACAAAGATACGATTGTCATCGTACTGGTCTACGACCATGATGTATGTTACTTCTCTTATCTTACTTCTCGTGTGGCACCAAGCACTAACGCTTTGCCAGGGTGAGACCTCGGCCACTATCGAGTCGGCCCTGCTACCCATTGTTAAGAAAAATACAGCTATTCATTTTGTTAAGATTTACTACGAGACTATGGAGTTTGACCAAGCCGCCGCGCCTGCCATTCTCGTCTACAAAAACCAAGGCGACCTCTTTGCCAATCTGACAGGATTCACAGAGTTGGTTTCTGATCACACTTTCAGCTCAGACGTACTGGAGCAACTCCTCAAAAATGCAACATGCCGATCAGATTATATTAGATAGCGACACTTTTCCTATACTTCTGTCTTTCTATTTCCTACTTTTGTTGCCACGGCAGGGGCTATCCCGTCATGTCTCGATGTCTCCACTAGAGCCAACCATGCCCAATAACGTAATCAACTCACCAGATCACATCCAGTTCCCCATTCTATGCTCATAACAAAGTAAATATTCTACAGTGTCACAACAGAAAGAGCATGATGAACTCTGGAGCACCAAACTGGCGATCGAGTAAGGTTGGTTTATGCTTCGTGTCTTCAGACTGGATGATACACAACGCTGCTGTTGTCCACATTGGCAGAGCGACTTTCTCTTTTCTTTCTATCAGCCTTGATGTACAGTATAAGGGCTTCTTTGTAAACTGATTGATAATCTGTCATATGCCAGGTTATATAACCTTACGAATCTGAAATTCAATCCGCCGCTTCATGAAAGCCTCTGCTCCCTATATGGACGGCTGCGCATTGGCTACATCCAGAACTTCGGTTTTGTGGCGTAATTTACAGCAGGCGGGAATTCTCCTTCAATTGATCCTTCATAGTGACTTGCCGTATGATGGGGCCATCTAGTAAACTCGCCTGATAGTTCCGTCCTGCCTTTCACAGAGCTTTCCTTGGCAAGCTCACAAGGCTGTGTAGGTATCGGCATGTCACTATTCTCCTTACATGACGTGTTGTCTTCGAAGAACAGATGATCCTCCTTTGCTTGCTGAACAGCGGGATCCAATATTGAACGTCTGCTGTTAGTGTTATAGTTGTGATAATTGATTTGAATGCTGGGGTAAAGACGGCTCTCCAAGGTACGTTTCAAATCTCCGCAATTTGATCTTGAACAAATAAACTCGTCCATAACGCTTCTTGCGCCAGTGAAGGATAACCTCGATGAGCGTTCGCGATTGCAGACAAAACATCGCAAGTTCCGCTTGTCTTTTGATGGTGGGTTGGTCCCAAATAATTGGAGATCCACCCATTGCTGTACCTTCGCGATGTACGTATGAATCATTACAAAAATCGAGACGTCAGAACAGTTTTGCTGGACATCAGTATCTTGCCAGCTCTCAGTGCAGTCTTTGGTGAGTGTTTAAAAGTGAGAGTCTTGTCGGTCTACTCCAGACCCATTTCTAGGACCAGAACACTGGTCCAAGTTTAGGGATCACTGCTATAGTCTCTAGGGTACCAAATACGGAACTGGACACAATTTGGTTCCTATTGTAAGAATATAAAGAACTGGCTCGAAGACAAGAGGAAGTAATCCCCTTTTGTTTAGAGAATCGTAAACAGTCATGAAGCCGTGTAAGCACACATCGTGGCTAAGCCTCAAATCTCGCGGCGAAACCACTGAGCTCCTTGTTACCGATCGAGTACAGAAGCTTGTAGATGGCATCCCCTACGCTGATGATCAAAAGCCAAGCTTGGTTGTACTTGTCGGAAATGCAACTAAGACCAATGCTTTGCAAGAGCTCTTTGGGGTAAGGAGAGCCCGTCAATTGATTAGATCCAGAGGATCTTCTGAATTACATCTACACGTAGAGCCTACGAGCCTCTTCTTGGGCAGACCTCGCTTTATCGTAGAAGGCGATATCACTTTGGGGCTCAAAGGCACGGCCCTGACCTACAAGTGCCATGAAACGGGTAGGCATAAAATTGAGAGAGCCGTCCCAGGAAGCAGTCTCGATTCTATCTCTAATAATATATACACAAAGCTCTTATTCCCTTTTACGGACATCTTCTGCCTTTTCTGCGACGATCTAGGAGGGTTTCAACAAGTCGCGCAGTATGTGGCCGCGTGGTTAGAAGATGGCTGCCAGTCCGTACTTCCAGTCAACACACGTCCAAAGATAATCCTAGCAACAGATCAATTCCCGACTGGAATAAATGTGCAAAATGCGGCAACGGTTTTCTTGAACTTTCTAAAGAGGGTGACGACGAAAGACATATTTGACCATGTTTCCGCCATTGATGTAGTACAGCTTATCCCAGGGCGCTCACGGTTTGACCAACTCAAGAACCGCCTATTGACTAGCTCGGATGAAGCACGGGCAAAAAAGGAAGATGCTCAGGCGCTTTTCTCCATTACTCATTTTGCCGCTTTCCTTAACAACGCCTGTGCCCACTTCTGTAAACATCAGGAGCCATTCGACTTTATCAAATCGTCCCGTAAGGATAACCCTATCTCCTCGGATGTAGAACAGCACATGTCTCGATTCCTTGAGTACATCAAATCTCCTGAACAGTTGATGGGGTTTGCAGCCCCCATTATCGCGTCAAGTCTTGTTCTTGACAGCTACCCGCCGGACGCTCATTGTAAGTGCCAGATACTACATCGGCTTGTCAATAACTAATCTATCGCAAAGACTTTCCGCCCTCGCGGTTATTCGAGACACTATATGTTGATATACTCAAGAAGGCCAGCCAGAACGGAGTAATGGCTTTCCCGGAGTCTAGAGATGTTGTACTCCGAAGTGGTTTCCTTAGCAAGGTAAAAGCATGCTTTGAAGAATTCTCGGAGCAGTCTATTCGTGAAATTAAACCTACAGCGGCAATTCACTACGGAAACCTTGCTCAACACGAACTCGAGTGGCTTGAAATTTATAGCGACGAGACTTGTTTTGCATGCTTGCAACGTAGACCTGTAGGCAACTTACCTTGCCAGCACAGCATCTGTG
Organism: Stachybotrys chartarum; assembly: GCA_001021365.1. NCBI lineage: Eukaryota > Fungi > Ascomycota > Sordariomycetes > Hypocreales > Stachybotryaceae > Stachybotrys > Stachybotrys chartarum. Next base: position 14,925 of record LDEE01000103.1, read on the forward strand.
TCAATTGCGCCCAGATCTTCGGGAAACCCTCCGTCCATGACGATTCAATAATAATTGTCAAGCGATGCTTTCTCTGCCAATCTGAAGTACCCGAAGAAGCGAAAATTAAGATTAATCCGCCCACAGCCGGTATTGGGGTCTTATGTGTTGATGGTGGAGGTGTGAAAGGCACGATCCCTCTAGCAATTATGAAGCGAATACAGGAGCGTATCGATCTACCAATACAGTTCCAGCGTTTCTTCAAGGTTGCATTTGGGGTGAGCTCAGGTATGCCCTTTCTTTGCAGTTATCATGCGCCGTCCATTAACGAATCTAGGTGGCTTGATTGTTGCTGATTTATTTATAAACGGCAATTCTATTGAGCAGTCAACTGGCAGATTCGAGGCATTGGCCAACCTTGCCTTTCAGGAGAGAGAGGTTCTCAGCCTGTCACGCCTGCCCCAGTTTCTAAGGTTTCTGATTCCGCACCTAACTAACTCTTTGCAACCACTCCCGTATTTTCTTCGCTTCTTTAAGATACTTACGTCCTATTTTGGTGATGGTTTATATCCATCTAAAAACATCGAGCAGGCCCTGATGCAAGCCTTCGGCACCAATAAGACTATACGGGATATATCTAGCGCTACTGCCACGGGCACTCTTGTAGGACTGCCTGTGGCCACAACAGAGGACAGGCCTACGTGTCGCCTGTTCACTAACTATAATGGAGTTGCTAATTCCGACCTCCAGGGTATGTAAGGCCCACACATGTTGGTCTGTACCACTGACCGGAAAACCAGACTCCATCATAAGGCCGAGAAACGGATCAAGAAAGCTCCTTATGCAGGGAATGTACGTGGTAGATAGAGAAGACACTTTGGGAGTTGTTGCTAATCCGTTTCAGTGGTAGGGCTATATCTGCTGCAGTTGGGTAAGTAACGAGCCTCAGCTGTGAGTTACTACGCTAACTGGTATTTCAGGTTCTTCCCACCTAAGCACATCGATGGTGTTGGCTTGCTTCAAGATGCGGGACCACTCGAGAACGATCCCTTAGTATCGGCTCTTTTTATCGTTGCTAATATATGGCCCCATATTGACAAGCCCGATTTCGTGTTGTCGCTGGGAACAGGGGAGCCAAAATTGTCTGAAACTCTAGCTGCAGAGGATTCTTGCAGTGAATCCAGGAATGGCATGTTACTTAGACTCTGTCGACTCTTCTGGGAGAAGACGAGAGATGGTAAGATGAGGCAACTTTTTCAGGCACTGATGTGGTATCACCGCTTGAGCGTCCAATTCGATGGTAGCGAGCCACGTTTGGATGATGTCCAAGCCATTCCCGAAATGAAAGCGAAAGTACACGATGACGCATCTTTATCTGCAAAGATCGATGATGTAGTCCGATATATGATTGCTTCTCTGTTTTACTTCGAACTGGATGTAATGCCTCACCGATATGGAGGAAGATACCTGGGAAGCGGACATATTCTATGTTCTATAAAGGCCCAAGATCCTGCATTTCCCACCCTAATGGAGCGTCTGAAGTCGTCCAGGTTCCAAATTGACGGCCACGCCGATATGCAAGTTGTCGATGACAACTGCTTCGATAAGCAGGGTAATTTCCGAAAGCCAGTGAAGCTGAACACGGAGGGCAGATTTACCATAACCCTAAGTCAGCAGACTGAGGAACCTAGTCACATCAGCGGCTCCCCCCTTTCCGTGGAAAAACTAGTCAAGTTGCAAGGCCTTTCAGCGGTCTTTGGTCGGCCTGATCACAGAAAAAGGAAGAGATCTGGAAGCATGGATAAACCGAAGCGAAAACGACTCAGGACTACTTGAATTTATTATGGTAGCTTTAGATTGATAATATAGCCTATCATAGCAGCCAATGCTCCCTTCAAGATAAATCGTGTGCTATTCTTCTGTGATTGCTCCTACCCTTGTATTGTCCCTGGATCACTTGGACTTCCCGTCCATCATCTAATCAGATGTGATGAAGATAGAACGAAGCGAAAGCTTCGCAGTCTCCAAGATGCTTGTTTGCGATGAGTGATTCAAAAGAGGAACCCAGCCTCGGTGACTCTTTGTCTACCCATACTACCATATTTTCCGCATTCCGAGCCCTGGCTCTTTTTGAGAGTCGTTTTGCAAACTACAACACGGATGGGATCAGTAGTCTTGTTCCAATAATCTTCACAGCATCCACTGGTTCCCGTAAATCATCGTTAAACGTTGCCGTGATTGCGGATTCGTCAGGGCAGCCCTCCCCATACAACAGGACTTTGGGTCGCAGGAAACCCACAGATTGTCTCCGTTTACCCTCGCGCACACGTTGTCTCTGCAGGCGTTTGCAATGTGGACATGGTTTCATGACCCATCCCTTGAAAGTTTCCGCAGATATCACTTTAGTATGCGTTGGTGTCATGTGGAAGACCATTGTATCGGCACGATTGTGAAGCCACGTGGTTCTTTTGGCGAGAGAAGGAAGCCTGGCGTGCCAACGGTCGATGTTCTGGGTGTAGTGATGACGGACACGACCAAACTTAGCCAGCTTTTCGGCAAAAAGATCGAATGAGGTAAACAAAGCCTGCTGGCCGTTCTGAAGCTTGCTAAAAATGTCCTTGTTTAGCCGGTCGGCGGTCTCATGTGATGAGTATGCCAATGAGTCATATACTGTCCGATTAGATCCCATTGAACGACAAGAGCTTCGATAGTCAGGAACTTCCAAGGTCTGATTAGATAGCTGAGACAGATTCTATATATCCAAACTTACTGCCTGCATTTGTTGATACGCCAGCACCGGTAATGAGTACAATGTTCTTCTTTGTACTGAGCTTCTTGTTGAGTACGCCGACAGCATCTCTAGCCCTCTGTGAAGTTTTCGCAGATGCTTGTACGACACCGTATGGGGATATTGTAGAGCGATGAGATCTCTTCGTTCAAGCTGTTACTGTTAGCTGCGTAGGTTGAACTCATGCCGTCACTCATACCATTTTGATTCTCCTTTTCACGGCTTCTGTACGTTTGTACGCTTTGTATGCTGTATCGTGGTTTGGGACAGATGGATTGGGTGGAGAATAGAAGAAAGAAGAAAGGGAGTCCGCCGCGTGTAGAAGCAACTGTCACCAAATAAGACAAAACTCCTTATCCCCTGTCGGCTTTGTTTAACTCGAACCAGGAATAGAAAATCTCTATGTGGCTTCCAGGGGCTTTTATACTGGATGGTCTCGGAAAAAGCTCGACAAGAGAATGACCAAGTCCTAATCCGGACATCACGTATCGCGTGAGATGCAGTGACATGTTCTTTCTAGCAAATTCAAAGAGGTCAGGGACCTATTTGAGCCAGGTGATCGCTCCTAAAAAGGAGAGTGCAATGTACGTAGACACGCAAGATAATGATTGTTGTGTTTTTACCCCCCTCATCCCCTTGACTACGCGAAGCTGTATTCATGATCCCCACAACACCCCTGACAAACACGTCACACCACCATCCCCCGCACACTGTAATCTGCTTGTACCGGCTTGCAATGACGCCCGCGACACTGACGAAGATGTCTGAAGATAATTCTAACGTTCTGCACCTATGGAAACCAGCGCAGAGGCTGCTGCGGCCACAATTACATCCCACGACCGGATTTTCTTTTGCAGCTGAGCCAAGAAACTTAAGGCATTGGGTCAGCTAGATGAAAATGCCCTCAATCAACAGCCCGGACACAGAAAACGCTGTACAATTACATTTGGGTACATATCTCGCTTATTTTATCAATCTATTGTGCTGTGGAACAAGTTGTGCCAAAGCTCCTATTGATTGTTGCATTGTTTCTTCTCTGACCTACCGCTCAAGAAAGTTCTCGGGCCGGGTACTTGTAACCCACGCTTGCCCAAATGAGGGAGAGGCTAACAAGACCTTCAAGTTGACTTCTGGACCATGGGAGTTGCAATAATGCATGCTATAGAGTCAGCCTGAAGCTCCCCTAGCTCGTAAAACTCCCACTTGCCTTGAAAAGTTGATCCGTATTGGTGCAGTGAGTTGTTGCTGAAAGGAAATCTACCGCGAGACAATCAGACGGCCATCGACTCAGATTGTCTATGCCAACGACTCCGTTTTCTTTTGAATATCCCTGCATGAGTTCCATCATGATCGAACTCAGGGCTCTGATGTCTCGGTTCCGGTTGGATTTGAACTGTGAATATTCATGTCCCCCTCCATAACTTTGTTAGATGTCAGGGGCAGCAATGCGAGGTGAGATAACATACAGAGTTTTATAGTTCCCGTCTGGTCAATCAAGATATTCGAACTATTGAGTTTGCCATGTTCAAGCCCATTCTGTTCCAAATATTGCAAACCATCGAGGATATATGTTAGGTCAGCATGGTAATGATTAGAGGAATAATTCACAACTTACTTGTCCCAAAATCGAGGCCAATCGGAGTTCGTTGAGAAGTGGGCAAGCTGCAAGCTCAGACAGAGACAATGGCATGAACTCGAAGGCGATAAAAGAACTGCCTTCGGAGGATAGTATCTCTCGAGAGGTGAGAAAGTGGGGATGTTGTATCCGTTGGATAGATAGGATCTGGCCTTGAATATTGGGCTCAAGGAGGTGTTTGATCATCACAAGAGATGACTCTCCCTTTGACAAACCAGTACTCTTCTCGGCTACAGTGACGTAGTCCATCTGGCCAAACTTGAGCTGGAATAGTCTTTCAAAGGTTTTCCAGCCAGATGAAGAACTTTCCGATATCGCTTTGACGGCCTGGGGGTCAACTGTTAACTCCCTAGCAGGGTGCCGTGGGGGAATTCTTTGGAAACCGGGTCCGTCGCCCACAGGATTCCTTTGCGCCGGTATGTCAAGGGCCGAGTAATGAGTATTGACTTCACGCTTGTGATCCCTGCGGTATGGTCTGGATTCAGGTGCATCCAGCCCGGCGATAGGACGTTTCCGCCCCCACTGAGCATCGATGGTTGAAGCAACCTTCTCCACAGGTTCACTCAACCCAACACTTCCAGGGAAAATAGTATTGCGGTGCCCTTCATTTAATCCCATGTTGATAAATACCAATTGCGGTGATTCTTCAGGGTGTGACTTCTCGTAAGGTAGGTTCTGACAGGCACTTCAGTATATAAAATATCTGTGTGAAGATAAGGGTTGGACACGGTTGAAGCCTACGGCAGAAGACCTTCCTATAAGCTTTGGCAGGGGGGAAGAGTTGGACGGCGCAGTTTGGGTGGCCTACTTCTAGGCCCTTGACTATCCCCGAACATGTCCTTACCAACCTCCCTATGATCCCAAAATGGGGATCACACAATCAACTATAAGAATAGTGTCATCCCCGACCAAATCGTCTTTTTCTTTGTCCTTTCCAACAAATTTGGGCCAAAAAAAAAATGCGCGATTTATGGCACATAACATGCTCCCTACAACTATGTCTAATATCAAACCAAATACCCTATCCCAGCGTATCGAGGAAGAGAGAGCTTTGAAACAATTGGGAACGGCAAGAGTCAACCTAAGCTTCCTGGAATTTCCCCATTCAGATCAACTGCAGCAGACGAAAAAAGCCAACGTCGACCGTCTTAAGCGACTGTTTCGTGTCGAAGGTGGGTGCAGACCAGATGACCTTGCTAATCGCATACCTGCCATCATCGATGAGGGTCAGTGGCAACAGTACCTCAGTGAATCGGACACATCTATGAATCATGAGCCGGAAAATGTCATCAGTACGCATACTAAAATCGATTTTCCTCCCGGATTCCGTCTACAATGTCTTCGCGGGCGACACCGTGTAGAAGCAGCAAGACAAGTGCTTCCCGACCGCGACCAGTGGTGGACCGTGGATTTCTACCCCTCCGGTGAGGTTAGCCTTGCAAGGTCCTGCGCAGTTACTGACTCATCCTTCCAGCTATTAGCGCGGAGTTGAAATGTACATTAATCGACGAATACACAAATGAGATCAAGCCAGACGATGGTGAGTTTTATTATAAGATCCGTGAATATCAAGGCTTTTTTGGCCGAAAAACCCCATACTTTGAGAAACGGTGGTGGGGTCGGCTTGCCGCAGTGTCGACTTCCCACAACAAGAAAGAGCGACTTGAACAACTCTTCCGCAATGTCCATTTTGCCCCTGCATTCGATGCATTTCAACATATCCCAGCGCTCTATGGAGGCATGCGACTAAGCACGTTGAATAAGATGATATCGATGAAGTGCCATGAGGTAAGAGCACTCCTCGTTCTTCCTGGCTAATATACCGATAGTCTCAGGAACTTTTAGCTGCCTTGCGCTTTATCCGGAACTTTTATTACGATGTCTTTGAAAACGACCAAAGCATGATGCAGCGATTAAGCAGAACAGATATCGAACATCTCCAGCTCACCGCTCCCGGAGCCTGCGAAAGGGATTTCCAAGACTTAAATTACCGCGTAAAAGGGGGCAAGATCCTAGCTGCATTTAGCGCTAGTGAGCGAGAGAGAATATGGGATAGGATTTGCTCATCTACGACTGATTGTCTAGTGCCTTCTCTGCACGCATTTTTCGAGAATTTGAAGTATCTCAAAGGTCCTGCAGATTGCATGAAGCGGCTGGTACGACCCAAAAGGGGTGAAACTATCCAATCGGCTTTGTGGAATGCATTTGCGGACCCAGGTTTACGCTCAGGAAAATGTGTAATCCAAGGATCTAGAAGCACCTTCTTCTTCGCAAAAGCTGATACTAATACCCGTTTCAGTCTTTCATATCGCCAACTTTGGCTGAATGCAATCCGAGATTACCGCGACATGCCAAAGCCTGTCTGTCAAAAGCTGGCCAATCCCAAGAACGGCGAGGCGAATGAGACAGTTCTGTATGAATTTGCATCCTTGGCAGATAAGCTTGGCCTCGAAACGCAAGAGATTCACGATCTCGTAGAACATGACCCGGACGAAAAGATAGCTCGCCGCCTCCTTCGTACCGCCCGAGACCCTAGTCAATACAGATATAAGGACTTCAAAGGGTGTGTCGGTCGACTTGTCGAGATAATACATGAAGCAGAGCCGCTAGGTGATGAAAACCATGACGACGTTGAGGTTGGCGATGATAACAATGATAACCTACATGGTGAGCCAAATCTTCAGGAAGAGAGAGCGCCAAATCGATGCGGCATCCTCAACGATGCAGACCAGGTTCGAGATAGGCCCTTGATGTATTTGCCCAAGCTCCACCATTCGACGGGTGCACGACAGGCAGAATTGACATCCTTTTTCGTACAAAAGTCCTTATATCTTTTCTTCTTTGGAAAAGATGCCGGCATTGACTTCGAAAAAGACTTAGAACAGGTATCCAGCGATGGTTTAAAGGACCTAATGCATCGAGAGCAATTACTAAATAGCACAGAGCGGTCCTCAGATAACAGGAACCAAGAAGGAGATAATCTCCAGGATGAGCAGGTCGAGATAGGTCAGGACTCTATTGCACGACTGGACGATGCGAAGCGAGAGTTGGAGGCAGTGGAAGTCAGCATTCAGCTGAAAGAAACCGAACAACAGGACCAAGAAACTCGATTGAAAGACCTGGAAAGGATAATTTCACAGAAAGAAGAAATTCTGAAAAGTTTACAGGTCTCCGTCGACAAGCGCAAACATGACCTTGCTTCCCAAACTGTTGATTTCCAGCAGGTGTGGGCGAGAAACATTGTGCAAAACGCAAACAACGTGGATGAAGGTTGGCAAGCAAAACTTGACCAATTCACTAAACAGGAACAGGAGTGGCGGGCAAAGATCGCTCAACTCGCAAGGGAAGAACAACAGAAACAAAAGACAGTGGAGGAACTGAAAGCGATGGAACACACCGAAAGAGCCAAGCTGCAGGAGCTTGAAAATGAGAAGAAGCGTCTAATCGAAAACCAGACACTCGGAACTGTCAGGTTGGGACAGAAGAGCTTGATACCCGAGGAACTCAACTCGACGAATGAACCAGATGAACAGTCTCCGTCAAAAGCAGTTCACATAAGATTCATGCAGAGGTGCTGGGCCGTCTTGCACGAGGTTGTTGTTGATCAAATAGATTCTACAAAGGAAGTGCAAAGAGTGGGCATAAAGTTGATGGGAAAACAGATGGGTCTTTTCGACAGTGAGATGCGAGCACTAACAGTTTACAACTGTTTCCAAAGGGTAACAAAAACCGGAAGTAACACTATCTTTGTAATCCCAGGATGGGAGGTTGACAGAACTGCCAATATTGAGCAGCTGGCTGAATATGATGAGCAAAGCGGTCAGAAGAAGGCTATGTTAAAAAGAATATGGGACTAGATGAGAAAAGCTTTGAAAGAACAAAATTAAAATATGCAATTTCTACAATATCACATGATGCCGTCCCCCTATGGCCCAATGAATCCAGTTATGTTATTCCATACTGGCCCAAATTGTAGGCCAGCATAGAGTATACTAGCTTCAGTTATGAACCAGTATGCTGTGTACTGACCCTGAACGTAGGTCAGTACATCTATGTACTAGCCTAGATTTTGGGCTAGCCTGGTTGTATACCAGCCTAATTCTCGAACTGGCCTTTCCTTTGAACCAGTATATCGATATACTGGCTCAAAATTTGGACTAGCATAATGATGTACTGGCCCAAATTCTGGGTCAGTACAAGCCATCCTGGCCCAACATGTGTACCAAGATTCTGTGTACTGGCCCTTGTTCTAGGCCTAGTATGCAGCCCTGCGGCCCCACTTTATCAGGAGCCTGGCCAATCATTTGCACATTCTGGGACAAGTGTCCCAAAACTGGGCATAAGGCGAACAAGGGCACTTGGGCCATAATTTGGGACAGCGAAATAGTGCAACATATAGAGTCACTCATTGCACGTAATCCGAACAATGTCCATTCAACATACATAGCTCTTACGATGAGTGATTCCGAGACGGTAGATAAGGAATTACAAGCCCCAGTCACGAAATATATGGCGATGTCTGTTGAAGCCAACCAGGTAAAGACACTGTACAATCTACTGGCAGGAGCTTCAGCTTGGGTCACGCTTGCGGGATTCATCACTCTCCCAAATACATTCACTTCCATACAGACATCGAATAGCCTTGCCGCGATAACAGGGGGCGAAATAATTCAGGACCGAGTACAAAACATCCCTCTTCTTCCGCTCGCCGGAGTACTTTGCTTCGCGGGGATAGCCGGGACAGCTTTCTTGTGGTGGAAATTTAAGTCGAACTGTATATGGGTGGTCAGAACTCTCTTGAAGTGAGTTCATAACCCCGAAGTCCCTAACAATTAGCTAACAAAATAAAGTCCCGGGATCTCAAACACCCTGATAAGTTTGCTTTCAACTGTAGTGAATATCATCAGTACGCAGAATGGACATGTTTCCGTAACAGCAGGCGTCACCATTGGCATAGTTACGACACTACTCTCAGGTATGTTGTGTCTATGGATCATACATAAGAAACGCTTACGGGACTTGAAAGCCCTTCATGAGAGGGAATTGGCAAGATACAGGATTAAACAGAGTATCCAAGTTCGGCGTCTCGAGGAAGAGTGACAGCAAATCCCAAGGAAATAAGAAGTATAAGTTGGTGCAAAACAAACAATTTGATGATTGTTGAAATCGAAGTCATTTCTATACATGGCGATATGAACGAAGTTCTATATAGAGAAGCTCTCCTCAATCAAATCAATATTGCTCTTGCTTTGACGAGCCCTGACAACCTGGCGTACCTCATCACTGAATCCTCCAGGTCCACAAGCCACGACGGCCATAGCACCTATCTGCTGCTCTTGCTCTTTAGCTACGAGCATACCAATGTTGGGACGATTGCAAAACACCGTTCCTTGCAATGAGGGACTAGGGACTATGTCAAGTGAATGCCATCTCGATACAAAAATCATGATTCGAAGTGTGTCTTTTTCCTCATCCAAGGCTTGTAGTTGTTTAATCCATGGCATTACCCACTGAAAATGGTCAAAGTGTTGAATGGACCAGATGAGTAGGATCTTACGTGCAGCCACGGTGCCTTCAAAAGTACCCACAATCAGGCCCTTGATATAAAGGAGCTGATGAGTGATACCGACGCCTCCAGCAAAGAAAATGACTGTGCCGTATGAATTAAGGGAGCGCCGTACGCCGTAAGGTCCCTCTACAAGACACACAATGTTCATGATCCCTCCAGGAGTGGCAAGGGCCTTGCGGTACAAGCTTTTGGTCATACCTGTCCTCGCACGGATGATAAAAGATATTTGCGGTTTCCGTATAGCTGGGCTATTTTGGATATCGCTAAACAATCTATCGGGCATTATATCGTTTCTTTCATCAGTCCATGCTATAGAAAAGGGATGTGATTGCCATAGACTGATGCCAGGCATGTATAAGTAGACGTGCTGTCCTGGTCGGGGGGACCAGGCTCTAGGCATGGACATTACAAGTCGACAAGCATCACCCGGAAGTGCTTCAACAACCGTTGCGCTAACGGAAGTGCCGATGTTTAAATACGCAATGCGAAGGCCGCGGATGGCGTGATCTGCAGCCCACAAGGAGATGATTACGAACAGGTACTTCATCTGAGGCAGCCCTCCCAGTCCGAGATGATACCATAGGCCTGCCACAGCAAGACCTGCCAAGCCAACATGGAATATTTTGAATATTTCATATGCCGCGTGTCGAAGAGGTTTCCAGGCCTGAATACATAGTCCAAGGAGCGCGACTGTGCCCTGTGTGACCTATATTTAGTACGACGCCTTCTGAGCCATTCATTGGGATACATACAATGGAGCCCCACATGAAGAACGGTTCAGATGGTGATAACATCATCTCTAGACACTCCCGAGAGAATCTGTTCCTAGCTAGGTGAGCCATGGTGTGAGCGAGGGCTTCCAGAGCAACGATGCGTCCGAGCCATCGATGGAAAAAGTTGTGTAAGTCGAATGAAATGCCAAGCCATGAGATCAAAGGATTGTTTCTAGTGGCTAGAAGGAAGAGTGGTATCTGTACCTTGGGTATTGTGAGCACGTTAGCTATAGGATCTAATAAGGAGTTACGGGGAGAGCAGAGCGACCATATTGATAGTAGCTAAGACGCCGGTTCGGCTTCTGATGAGAGTGAAGAATTCGCTGTAGGAGCGATTGAAACCTATCCCAACAATGGAGAAGGCCAGATTCATCGAGAGGTAAGCAAGCATCAATACAAGTTGTAAGCGCGTTGGTAGTGTGCCAAAACTAATTTGAGGATGAATCCGAAGTTCTTGATTATGCCGCTTGCGAAAAATCGGAGCTTCCAGCACATAGCGCTTGAAATTAGCAAGGTTAGGTGAGGCCTTGGTAAAGTATCGTTGGTGAGCATTGTCAATGCACAAGAGCGTACGGCTGAAGCCGATGGTGGCATTAATCGTCTTCCATGTTGCAACAGCGGCTATTACTATCCCGCAAAAGACTAGAAGAGAGTGAGAGAGAACTTCATCCTGTTGTCCACTTGCCATTTTGAATTCAGTCAAAGTTTATCTGAGTCCTTGGGTCAGTTTGACAATGTTGACCGTGGACTCCAGGGCAACTTGGAATAATTTTTACGAATCGAAGGGTTGGAGAAAACAGAAACAGGCACCTAGTTAGACTGATAACGCTGAGGGACCAGAACTTGTCTGTGCCGTGATTTGGACCCAAGATCGCGTGGGGCCACTTTTGGGTACGGTTCGTATTTGAGGCTTTCCGCTATCACTTACATAAATTACAAGGGGGGTCCGTCGCCGCTTGATCATGCCGAAGTTGAATTCCCATATGGGTCTGATTGGTTTCTGTAGATTAAGGAAGATCGCTGCCTAGCAGCGAGCTTCACGGATAGCTCTCGAATAAGATTACGAGCCTTGCCTTCAATATAGTGTATCATGAGTTAATTTTGGAATAACTATTATGCTGCCTCGGTTGGTTAAGTCTTTTTCGATTACGCCATTGAAATTTTGCTAAACCTAGAGCTCTTCTTCGGTAATGGAAGAACAATAGAGTTCGTTGAGCAGACTGCGTCGGGGAGGCTATGCTCTTTTATCGCAGGCCAGCCATCACGCTTCCGCCTCGCCGTTTCCCAAGATACCGAGTATATGTTCGGATAATAAAATAACAAATGGCGGAGAGGGGCATTATTCGGTTCGATATGAGCCATTAGTTGATCGTTTTCTATCTGGCTTATTGTTGAGTCCCAAGTGCCTCGTAGTTTCCTGAAACCTGGCTTACGAGCGGTCGAAGCCTCTCGATTCTCGAAAGCTTGTCTGGGTGGTTTGATTCGTCTATCCTAAGGGCGGAAAGAGTAGCTGACGTTGCTCAGGGTGGAAGACAGGACTTCTTTACTATAGGTAAGGAGCTCTCTGTGGAGTTCTTGTAGGTTCGCCATTGTTCCGTCAATACTCTCGATAGCTTCTTGAATTCTTTCTACAGAGATACTCCGACTAGGTTCAATCCCGGCATCAGATGATGCATCATCGGTTTCGTCAGGTGAACTGTTGGATAGAAGAGTCAGCTATAATCTGGGAACATATTGAACTGATAGATAGGAGCAGGAATTAATCGGAATAGTCGATCATTTCATCAAATAACTCATTTCCCACGCCGTTGTCATTCCTTCATCAACCACTTCCTGGCAATGGTAGGTGATCCCGACAGGTTCATTGTCAAATGTATCTATATTGGCGTTCTCGGCTTCAGCATCCTGACCATTTTAAACCTTGTTACAGGTGCATAACACCATAGCATCGTCGCTTTCATAGTCTCTATATGACGATCAGTTTATCGGTCTTCCACTCATCAGACGTGAAGATGGACGTGTACCTCTCCATCTTGGACGTTCATAGCTTTTGGCACAATAGACTTATAGTGTTGTCCATCTTGTCGCCACGAAATTCGTCAGGACATGAGTTATCAAGAATAATTGCTTTGCCATCATAGCTGATAAGAAGCTTGGATAAGGCACAATGACGCGACGACAAAATAGCCTAGCAATGAGAAGAATGATTTTGTGATGCAGCTACGGCGGAGGAAGCAGTGTGCCCGCGGAGAGCTTCCAAAAACTCTTGCCAAAAGGCTTGCCGATGACTGACGACGCCGAAACGCCCCCTGAGCAAAGACCGTGTATAAGATGTGCGAGTCCCCGCGGGGATCACAGCAACCTCAACACAACCCTATAACACGTAAGCACATAATGGCGAGGTGAGGCGACCCTTCCTCCGAGATGAGGACCCTAGTCGAGCTGCTGTACAAACTGCTGCTGACACTGCATTAGCATTAGGGTCGCTTGATTATCCAATAAGTTAACTAGAATATTAGCAAGACTAAGGAAGATAAAGAAGCGAGACCTGAGACGACTAATAAGTTGCTGGCTAAAGAGGGAGAGACGAAAGTACGGTTGCTTGAGTAGTAGAAGCCGGTCCTAGAGAAGGCGAAGAAGGCTGGAAGCTTGTAAAGGAGTAGGTTATGGGGCGAGTAGCAGGCGAGATGAAATAGGTCGAATTTGAAAGAAGGATTGTTGTAACACAATTGTTGCGCCTGTGACATTGTTCGTCGCCACGACCGTATCTGCCCCTAGAATCAGCTGGCAGAGTCCTCTAATACGTGAGTTATATTGACTTCACAGCCGGGGTTTCTTACTGTTCTCTACGCGGTCCACACAGAAGATCCTTGTCTTCCGAAGCCTCCAGTCCGGAAACCCCGTCGGCGACGGCTTCGGGAGAATACAGCATAGCCCCATACGAGCCGCCCGGATAGGAATGTAGTCTGCGAGAGCCTTGGGGTCCGAGTGGTCCCCGTCGTAAAGAAGTTCTAAATCCGTAAAGCGTGCTGGGGTTGTCAGGCTGGCGTGGCCCCCTAAACCGATCTCGCCATGAAAGGCAACGCCGGTCATCACCAGATCCAGGGATCACTCGGGTAATATGGCGTCTTTGCGCTTACAATGAGTACAAGGAGGTGGCTATGCCAGCTCTAAAATGGATCCGATGATGAATGATGTGATCATGAGTCACTTGGAGCTGCGGCCAACTTCCTAGGCGGACAGCCCGAGGACAAGGAGCCTCGTGAGGCACATCACTGGCTGCTCCACTACGAGTGTGCAGATTAAGACGTCAGCGTAATGGCAGGATCGATCCTTATAATCAAGCAGGTCCATATAAGGCACGATACTCACAAATCGCTTTTACTGCCACGCCATCTCATTCTCCTCAATTGTCCCAACTCCTAGTCGATTCTCATAAAGAATTTCCCGCATACCGGCACCAACCATGAGTTCCTCACCTACAGAGCCAAATACACCGTCTCCTGCTCATGATATGGCTACCCAGCTTGATGACTCAGCCATTCTTGGCGAAGGCCATAAAATATTTGACGTGCGTGCTGACAATCCTTGTGTAAGATACCCCGGCTGACCTGGTGTAGGAGAGGACCTCGGAGATTGGATCGAATCATAACAATGTCCTTCAAGATAAAGAGAATCAGGGCGAGGCACTTCTTATACTGCGCGATATTCGATGCTCGATGAAAGCCCGCTCTGGGCCAGAGACATTCAAGTATAGGGTGGACATGCAACATGGGGGGGATGATGGACGAGTAAACTTTACTTTCACTCCCCGACAACTTGGGCCTGTGGACATCGAATTCAAGGTTCATTACATCGGAAAGCAAGACACTTCTGCCCCGTCAATGGGCTCGCCCCACCTTCCTCCCCGCCAGCAAAGCAATCACGTGAATACTGCCTTTTACGGAAGCCGCTCGAATGGCTCACCGGATCTTGGGGAGACTGAGCATCCCACAATGGATATCACAGAACTACAAAAGGATGAGATTGCCCCTCAAAATAGTACTCGCAAGCGCGAATGTCCGCCAGAGGTGACCAAAGCGGTTGGGAAGAAGCAAAAGATAGAAGATATTTGAGCCATACGGGGACAAACAAAGGTGACCAGATACCTAAATAGTATTAGTGCCGTTTGTATATCTATTTACTACACAATGATGTTCACATGGCTCCGTGCAATTAACTCCTGCCTGCCTATATTAAACCATATATACGTTCTTCACGTTAATACAAGCAGAGCTTCGGAGTTAGGCTAGGAGAGAATTACTAGGAGGATAACGACGAATCAATCTATAGATGAATACAATAGTCAATAGGGAGAAGCAAAGTACTTATTCTATTGTAGGATTCAGGGAACAGTCTGCTGATACCATTGATATCAGAAAGCTAGCCAATGAATACGTCCGAACTTCTAGTTCAGCCTAATGTACTTCTCCAATTCTCTTAACTCTTCCTCCTCGCTCGATTCCAACTTGACACTATGCTGCTCTTCGTCTTCATTGCCGCACACTTTGGTGGTCAGTCCATTGTTCTCGGTCAACCATATATCAGGCACTGGAGTCTCTGCAGCGTTCTCTCCTTCTGGAGAATCGAAGGCTATGGGAAATGGCTCAAAATGGAAGCCTTCTGGGTTTTGTTCAGGTCTACAGTAAGCCGAGCCGAAAGTCCGTTCTTCGAGCTGCCGAGCCAGCTGCTTATTTGCGCTGATGGCCTCCTTGAGCTTTTGGTTTTCTTGCCAGTATGCTATCTCAAAGTCCCTCGAATAGCATCGATGCTTACTAGACTCTTCGTATGCCTTCTGGAGCAAATGCATTACTTCAAAAAGTTTCGTTTGGATACTTAGAAACTTGAAGCTATCAGTAATGGCTGTCTGGATTTTTGCTTGCTCTTGTGCCATTTCGATGGGTGTACTGCTGTCTTGGGTCAGTTTGGTGATAAGTTGAGATGCCAAAGTGGGCTATCGATAGATTAGAGCAAGAATTTCGTGAAGGAAGTGACTAGGGTTCTTGGATTGCTCCAATCCTCAGACTGAAATTTGAATTTGATCAACCTTAAATACATCAGCCATGGCTTTGCCTGGGTACAAGTTCCAGGCTCATTATGGGTACCACGATGTTGTAATCTGGGACAGGTTTTGCAAGGTCCTTGATTTGTCCCGCTGTCTTCTAAATCAGGAAAGGGCCAAGCTATGGTATGGTGCACGGACTAGGTCTGAGCACTACTCAACCATGGAGGTTTGGCCAAGTTTCTGGAACATAGGTTTGAATTTTTGTGATCAATGTGCGCTCTATCCTCTACAGTATATATGAAGCTTACAGTCAAACGTGAGAATGCTTAGCATTTTCATTTGTTGCTATACTTTTACGCAGTTACATACAATATTCCCGCCATGTGTTTCTTTTTCTTTTCTTACGTTCGTCCCAATAAGAATACCCCTGAGAGTAATGAGAAAGGACCGCATGTTTTGGACTCGATCGAATGCTCACCTAGAATACGCTTCGCCAAATACAGCCTGCCCTCCAAGCCGAGGCTGGTTCATATACGAAGGTCAATGGCGCCATCACCAGAACCCACTGAAAGCATCACAGGAGAGACGGAAACTGATCCATCCAGTTGAGGCATATTTCAAGCAAATACATAGATAATGTATATGCCCTGCTCTAGATCGTCAATTGAATTACAGATTGTACCTTGAATGTCTTTCACTTTTTTGCTGCTTTCTACAACTAAGGCAGCTTCCCAGTTCGTATGCTCTGAGAGAACTAAGAATATGTAAAGCTTTGCTCATTGAGTTAATAAATTCAAAGGGGAGCGACCTTTCCCCAGCCTATACCTCAAGTCTATCATAGTGCTTCGGGATTGAGGCGCGAATTTGCCCCAGTAAAGGGCCAGAAACTATATACAGCTCACCCTCAGTGATTCGAAGATCCCAGTCCAACAGGCCCAGTACAGACATCTCCAATGCATTGATGTCGCTCAGAGTGAATCCAAACACGCCACTAGGCAGCCTCATAGTGCTGTAATAAGCCCAATGTCTATTCAGGGGAGAAATGTCATTCAGATACTTCGCCGATAGAATAAGACAAGCTAGGAATATTTGGTGATATATGCTGCATATGCTGCTAGTGCGAGGTTGGATTCTTCCTAACCGTCCAAGATAGACAAGAGCTCCCATGACAACTGAGACTGGAGCCCGAGACTTGATAACAAGATGACTGATAAAACTCTCAAGAGATGGTATATAGTCGTATGAATCAACTGCTATCTCAGGTCGAGCCGGCGTTACATCTGAACGATGGTGGAAGCCAATGAATTCGGATGAGTCTCTTGTCCAATCACATTGTATTACAAGGAATGAGAAGTTCGTTACATATAATATCGTAAATTTGTCGACACGTTGATGAAGCAACTGGCAAAGGGCTACGTCATCGGGCATTTTGTAGGAAGTTATGGACAAGGTTGTTCTATATGTAAGAGGGAATTAGTAAAGCTTGAAGCAATCTGTAGGATTGATACTGTAGATGAAGCAATAATATACATATACTATACAGTTATGTGCAAAACCATGTTCCTGTGTTCTCATACACTCTCTTTCTGAAACACAGGCCAGGTACTTTGTGGTACTTAGGTGGACCTCGCTAGCTCTAAAGTTGTCGCAAAGTAGATGATCGGTCTACTGTCATTTTGGCGCTAATGGCTTTTACTTCTAAGGGTCATGTATCTATAAGTAGCTAAAAGTACTGGGAATAGACGCTAGTATGGGAAATTGCTATCCCCACTACAGACAGTGTGGGCAGACAGTTGATACATTAACTTTAGCTTGAGATACATTTGATCTGTGATTGTTTAATTATAATATTGCCATTCCCAAAATAATCATGCGATATTGAGGGTGTTGTCTAATGTAACTTTGATCAGATAACTTGTGATAATTTTGCTAGATAGGTTAAATCCATAGATCAAAGAAATTTTGGGTAGTTTATGAAGGAAAGCTCTAGTGGATCTCCAAAATGTGACCCTTCTACCTCCAGCATCAAGGACCTTGAATTTTATACCTTGATTCCTTGGAATAGTTCAATTTAGAGATGATCTCTTGGCACCTCTTACTCTCGGACCCGTACACAAGTCGAACACCGCCTTCAGCGCGGAGATAGTATTCCTGTGCCTCTTCGGGCCGGCCAACGATCTGTAATAAGTCTCCAAGATTCTCCATAGTGTTCAGCGCATGGGGGTAAGTGTCCACCATGGGGACTCTCAATGCTTTCTCATAGCCTTGAAGCGCACGGTTGTACATGTCTTCTGCATCCTTCAATCGACCTTGGGCTTTGTAGAGATTTGCGAGATTATTGACTGTGTCGAGCGTTGATGTGTGTTCTGGTCCCAATGCCTTCTCTTTGCCTTGAAGTGCGCGGTTATACATGTCTTCTGCATCCTTCAATCGACCTTGGTCAGCGTAGAGAGTCGCGAGATTATTGACTGTGTCGAGCGTTGATGTGTGTTCTGGTCCCCATGCCTTCTCTTTGCCTTGAAGTGCGCGGTTATACATGTCTTTTGCTTCCTTCAATCGACCTTGGTCAGCGTAGAGATTCGCGAGATTATTGACTGTGTCGAGCGTTGATGTGTGTTCTGGTCCCCATGCCTTCTCTTTGCCTTGAAGTGCGCGGTTATACATATCTTCTGCTTCCTTCAATCGACCTTGGGCTTTATAGAGATTCGCGAGATTATTGACTATGGAGAGCGTTGATGTGTGTTCTGGTCCCCATGCCTTCTCTTTGCCTTGAAGTGCGCGGTTGTACATGTCTTCTGCTTCCTTCAATCGACCTTGGGCTTTGTAGAGATTCGCGAGATTATTGACTGTGTCGAGCGTTGATATGTGTTCTGGTCCCCATGCCTTCTCTTTGCCTTGAAGTGCGCGGTTATATATGTTTTCTGCTTCCTTTAATCGACCTTGGGCTTTGTAGAGAAGACCGAGATTATTGACTGTGTCGAGCGTTGATGTGTGTTCTGGTCCCCATGCCTTCTCTTTGCCTTGAAGTGCGCGGTTATACATGTCTTTTGCTTCCTTCAATCGACCTTGGGCGGCGTAGAGAAGACTGAGATTATTGACTGTGTCGAGCGTTGATGTGTGTTCTGGTCCCCATGCCTTCTCTTTGCCTTGAAGTGCGCGGTTATACATGTCTTTTGCTTCCTTCAATNTTCTAGAATTGACTAGCGTTTCTGATTTCGGGGACCTTTCAAGGAAGCAGCAACGGGACTGCCTAGCAGCTTGGAAGGCTGAGAAGGCCGCCCTAATCGATGGCGTGGCTTGAACATTGGAGTGAAGAAGAAATTTACTTATAGAGATTAGATCTTGTTTTTGATTTGTTGTTCCACACTCCTTTTCCTTTAGGTGGTGGTTTCGATAGAGTCAGTTACTCGCTAGTTTTCGTGTCTTTTATTAT
>LDEE01000104.1:13096-33037 GCA_001021365.1 Stachybotrys chartarum
GGATAATAATAATAATAATAATAATAATAATAATAATAATAATAAGAAGGCTATTATACCTTAAACTCCTAGTTATAAATACTCTTATATTCTTATTATTATTATTATATTAGGCTCTTCTATTAAGAAGGTATATTATCTTTATTTTATTTATATTTATTTAGTATTAACTATTATAATTAATATAAGCTAAGATTATTATTATTATTAAGGATCCTTTAAATTATAATATTTTATTATTATTACCTTATAAGAACTACTTATATTTAATTATATTTAATAAGAGGAAAAATAGTTTAGATTATTATATAATAGCTATTAATAATTATAAGGGCCTTATTTATTATATTACTTATATAGAATTATTATATTCTTATTAATCTAAGTATATTTATTTCCTTATATCTTATATTAAAATAACTAATTATTAATAGCTATTTTATATTAGTTTTATTTATATATATTATTATAAAAGTATATTATAATTATAATACTATTATAAGTATATTCCTTTTTAATTTCTATTAATTAATTAAATTATATTAATACTTATTATTATTTATTTAAATATATTTATATTAACCTTTAAGTATTTTTTAAAATTACCTAGGATAAGGAGCTTATAGGGCTATATACCTAGGGTATTTTAAGTATAATTATACTTTTTCCTAGTAATTAAGATAACGCTAAGGAACTTTAGAGGAGATTAAATAATTATTTATTTAGTTAATTTTTAATATACTCTAGTATTAGGGATTCTTTTTATTATTATTTATTAAATAATATTATTATTATTAATATATAATCTTATATTTTACTTTTACTTTTTATATTTACTTATAATCTTTTATAGCTTTTATTAAGTTAATTAATTACTTTTATTCCTAAGTCTAATCTAATTATATTAGATCTTAAACTTATTATTACTTAAGTACTTTATAAGCCTATTAATAATTTATTCTACTAAGGATATATAATAAATATAAATTATACCTTCTTAAGCCTTCTCCTTAAACTAGTAATTATATATATTAATATACTATAGGTTTATTTTAAATAATATAATCTCCTTTTCTATAAGGCTAATTATTTATATATTATTATATAATAATAATAGCTACTCTTTATTAAGGATTACCCCTAGCTCTAAAAGTAGCTACTAAATAAATATAGCTTCTTTTACTATTTAAGTAAATATTAATAGCTCTACTTTAGTAATTAAAATTATAATAATATCTTATTTATTAGCTTACTAGGTAATACTACCCTTAAATAGCCTTAATATATAACCTTAAGAGCTTCTCTAATTTATTATATTATCTATAAATAAGGTATTACTCTAGGCCTTTAATATATTACTACTACCTAGCTCTAATATATAGCCTATAGTTCTAAGTAGATAAGCTATAATCTACTTTATTTATTATATATAATAGGTTAATAGGTTTATATTAAATTATATTAACTAGGAGATTATAAAGATAATATCTAGTTATATAATTATAATAATATAGATTAGAGAACCTATAATCTACTAATATAATATTTATTCCTTTATAATAGCTATCCTTATATATAAGAGCATT
Organism: Stachybotrys chartarum; assembly: GCA_001021365.1. Taxonomy (NCBI): domain Eukaryota; kingdom Fungi; phylum Ascomycota; class Sordariomycetes; order Hypocreales; family Stachybotryaceae; genus Stachybotrys; species Stachybotrys chartarum. Next base: position 14,683 of record LDEE01000104.1, read on the forward strand.
TTATTTATAGCTATTAGTATCTTTAAAGAGTATCTTTCTTTAATAGATTAGATCTATTCTTTATTAAGGAAATATAAGGCTATCTTTTTAATATAATTAGATTATAATAGCTAGATATAATATATAATATAATCCTAGATAATCTTTATACTTAGGTACTATTAGAGATTATCTACTCCTATAAGTTAGTATTTTCTCTATAATATAATAATTATTTCTTATACTTTTAGTATTCTTTCTTTATAAGTAGTAATTATTATATTATCTATATAGAAGAAGATTAATATCCTATTATTTATAAAATAATATTATTTATATAGAATAGGTTTATAGTCTAGGGTTATTAAGATCCCTTATAATTCTCTTTATTATAATTAATAATAACTTATATAGATTATAAAGGGCCTTTTATAATATAAGAATTATACCTTCTTTATAATATCCAATTAATACTCTTATATATATAGCTTTTAGGAGCTTTATATTTATAAATATATTTATTATATTATATTATAAGAGTTTAAGATTAAAATAGGCTATAATTATTATTAGGGTTTAGAATAAGTAATCTATAAGTATACTTATATAGGTACTCTTATTTTTAAGCTCCTTTTATTAATCTCCTTAGATTATAAGGTATACTTTATATTTCTAGAAGTATTTATACTTATTAAACTTATAAATATAAACCTATATATAATTAAATAATTATTTAGTATTTTGATTATACTTATTAATTTCTTTTTATAATTATATCTATAATAGGTCTAAAAGTGGATCTCTTCTATCTACTTAAACTATATATATAATAGGTATTTAATAAGCTATCTTATATACTTTAAAGGAATAAGGAGCTCCTAGTAATATACTTTCTTCTATAGTTTAAGTTTTATTCTAAGATTAATATATTAGCTTAGGGTAGCTTATATTATTAGCTTAGAAGTACTTAATTCCTTAGATATTTATTTATAATTATACTTATTAATATATTCTTATATCTATAGGAGTTTAATATATAATTCTAATTAAATAATTAGTCTTCTATTTAGCTAGTCTATAGGATTTACCTATTTAGTGGCTATAAAGGAGGCTACTTATACCTTATAATAACTCCTAGATCACTTAGGGGATTTACTTATATTATATATAATATGATATAAGAAGTTCTAATTATTAGAGGCTAGGGTGCTTAGAGCTATTATACTTTGCCTTTATATAGAAAGTAGTCTTAGATTACTTATACTATTATTAGTTAGGGCACTTAAAGCTACCTTATTTAATTCATAGGCTAAATATAAATCCTAATTACTCTAGTTATTATAGGAGGGCATAGCTTATATAATAACTATAACTACCTTATTATTCCTAAGAGTAGAATATAAATTATTAAAATAGGTATTATTATATATAATAGCCTATATTATAATAAGTAATAATAATATACTTTTAGGTATTAGATAGGGCTTAAACTTAATTATAATATATAGGTAATTAGTTTATTCTATTATAGTTTATATACCCCCTAAGCTTATTAAGTACTTAGATCTAATAATAATTAGGCCTTTATTTACCTCTTAGGTTATTATCCCTAAGGTATTTATATCTAATCCTTATTATATATCTAGGTTCTACTTTATATAGCTTATCTCTTTATAATCTTTATTATTCTTAGCCTTATTAAGGTTATCTAAGAGAAGATCCCTTATTTTATTTAAATTATCTTATATTAGTAATTTAGTCTTTATATAGGCTTATATATTCTATAAGGCTTTAATAAGCTCTAATAGGAATATATTTAGTAAATTATTATATAATATATTAAGTTTCTTATTAAAGAGCTTATCCTTATTAAATATTATATTCTATATATTATATACTTTATTAATAAATAGATTTTATACTTTATATATATTTATAGATTAATAGCTAATTAGGTAATTAATCTAATTATATAAGTATAGCTTTTATTTATAATTTAATTCTTTCTTTAATAGTATAATTATTATATATCTTATATCTATATACTCTTAGATATTATTACTTTAGATAATTATTATCCTCTATTATATAATTAATAATAGCTTAGTATATATAGAGGTATTTATATAGTGATTCCTAGTTATAGATCTATTTTAGGATCTAATTATAAAGGTAGATTATAATATTAATAATATCTTTTTATAAGTAAGTAGGGAGCCTTATTCTTACTCTTATTATTTATACCTTTATTATAATTATACCCCCTAAGTATATAGCTATATTATTTTATATACTTATATATAGTATTATAAGCTCTAGCCTATATTATTACTCTCTAATCTAATCTCTAATTATAAGGTAAATACTCTTCATCTTATTATATATTATAATTAACTTTAGGGAATAGCTATATTAGTACTTAATATATATAAAAAAGTCTTTAAGGTATTAGATAATAGTATTAGCCTTATAATCTAGTAGAAAGTAATAGTAGACAAATCCTATATATTAATCTATTAGGAGTATTATTCTTTTCTTCTTATTAAGGTCTTTATAAAATTTCAAAAAGTCTATATTTAATCTAATCCTTAATACTATAGGAGCTTAATATTACTCCCTTTATATCTACTATTTAAGCTTTATAAACTTATACTTATTATAATTAATAGTTTATATACTTCCTTTAAACTTAATACCTATATAATATTAGATAATCTAGTTTAATATCTTATTCCTAGGGTATTTAAAGCATAAGTACTATAACTTAGCTTTATATTTCTAAGGGATTACAATATCTTCAACCAGGTCTTACCAGATTAGGATAATAGGTTAGGCTAAGAATAGGGTATTCCTTTAAAGATAAAGTTTAACCTTAAGGGTTTACATTTAGGTTTAAGTATAAGGCTTTATCTTAAGTAGGTTAAGGTATATTAGGTATTATATTACTAGTTAATTATAATTAAAGAGCTAGAATAAGAGGATATAATTAAATTATATTAAAAGCTAAAGAATTCTATAAGGCAATTCTTCTTACTTAATATACTAACTAGCTATTAATAGGATTATAGTTCTATTAGGCTAGCTTATTATAATCCTATTATAATCTATATACTTAGATTATATTTAACTATAATCCTAGATTATATTTACTTATAATCCCTCCTATTATTAGCTAATTTTCTATTCCCTAGGGATAATATTACTAGTATAATAATATACTTACTTTAGCTTATAGTTTATTTATATAGCTAAGTATATTAGATTATTATAATTATAATATAATCTCCCCTTCTATAAGGCTATATCCTAAGGCCTAGTATAAAAGGGTTAATTATCCCTCTTTATTATATTTTATATAACTCCTTATCTTTCTTCCTATTATTATAATATAATATTATATTAGATTATATAGAAAAATTTAAATTATATAAAACTCTTAAGTATATTATCCTTTCCCTTTACATTTTAAATATTAATTATATTTTTAAAATATCTTATTTATATTATTATAAGTATAAGAAATATTATATTATTCTAAAGGATTTATCTTCTTCTTATTATATTAAATATATATATTAGGGTTATTAATATAATAATTCCCTTATTATATCTTATTATTTATAATTATTTTCTTTCTTAGTTTTTCTTAATAATTAATTACCTTAATAATATATAATTATAAGTAATATCTTAAGCTAAATGCTTTTATTAAGTAGATAAAGGGGGTCCTTTAAGAGGCTATTAACTATTTAATCTAATTATATTATTAGTATAACTTAGTAGATATATCTAGTTCTAAGCTATTTTCTTATAAAATAGCTAAATTAGATTCTAAGAATAAGATTATTAAAGAGTAATAGGTAGTAAATAATATTTAGCTCTTAGAGGGCTTTATTATTATAGATTAGTTAATATTTAATTATTCTAGGGGTTCTTTTACTATTATTTCTAATATTATTATAGCTTCTATTAAGTATTTTAAAGATATTTAAGAGATTCTTATATAATTTCTAAGTCTAAGTAGCCTAATTATTTAACTTTATATTAGATTTCTCCTTTATATTTATATTCTCCTAAGATTACTTCTATTATATATTCTCACTTTATAAGTAATATAATAATAATATCTTATATTTCTTTTATATTCTTTAATGCTTCTTTAAATAATAAGATATAAAATATTAAGTAGATTCCTATTATTAGTATAAATAATAATTTATAATTAATATTTAAGACTTTTCTAGGATTTTAAATAATCCTAATTTTTTAAAATCTAATTTATAATTTAATTATTATATTATAATATTTTTTTATAATAAGTTGATTATTTCTTTTTCTTAAAAGATTTATTCTTTAAATCTTTTCTAATTATAATACTTTATTTATCTTTATTAAATAAATTATAGTTCTTATTATATTTCCTTATATAGTTTCTTAATTTTATTTAACTTTAGTATAATCTTATTATTAAATAATTCTAATAATACTTCTTATCTAAGGTTAATTTTATAGCCTATATTAGTATAATAGGGTATAATCTTAGTAGATTTAGCTAATAAGCTATTATAACTTAGCTATATTATTAATAATAGTTTTACTTAGTTATTCTATTAGTAATTAATATAATAATATAAGTATTATTTTAAGATTTAGTTTAATTATTTTATTTATTTATTTATTTATAGATAATAGGCTATTATAAGTTAATAATTAATATCTAATTATACTATTAATCCTTATTAAAACTTTAAAATAAAGGTTATTCCTTTATTAATAATAATTTCCTTAAGTAATCCTTAGTTTATTATAATATATTATAAGAATATAATTACTAGGGTTTTTATATTTATAGTTTCCTAATACCTAATAAAGTATATAAACTTTATAAGTCTATTAATAATAATTAGAATGCTATTATTCTTATAGCCTATTATAAGATCCTTAGATAGTAGAAGCTTTATAATAAAGTCTATTATTATTAATTCCTAAGGTTTAGCTAATATTAGTATAAGTTTTAGTTCTTTATATAGTTTATATTAACTTATCTTACCTTTCTTATAAAGATTATAATTATTAATGAATTTAATAATATCTTACTTAAGCCTAAGATAATTATAGGATTATTAGATTTTAGGATAAAGATCTTATTTTTATCCTATAGGTTTATATTAAGGGGTATTATAGCTTTATTTATTATTATAATTCTTATATAGATTAATTCTAGGTTATCTGCTTCTAGTATAATAATATATAAAATTAGGTTAAGTTATATTAAGGTAAGTTCCTTATTTTCTTCTTTAAATAGTTATTCTTTGGCCTTTAATAGGCTATTATTATAATCTAATTATTAACTAAGTATATTTATTCTACTATATTCTATTCCTTTATAATATAGGATCTTATAATTAAATTCTACTAAATATTTAATATATCTTATTTATTATCTAATAAGTTTCTATATTATTATAAAATATATAATATTCTTATAATTAATATAGATTATAATCTTATATTTATTATCTATTAAATAAGATCTAAATTCTTTAAAAGTATTAATAACTATTAGGAACTCTTTATTATAGATTAGATAATTAAGTTCTATTTTATAGAGTTTTTTAAAATAGAATATAATTAGTCTTCTCTTTCTTTAGTTATCTTTATAGCTAATAATAGCTCCTAATATAAAGTCTAAGGAGTTAGTTTCTAATATTACTAGTTTCTCTAGATTAAATATAATTAATATAAGTTCTTTAAGTAGAAGTCCTTTAATCTAATTAAATACTTTTTATATTTTATTATTCTATTTAAACTCCTTATCTTTCTTAGTAAGTTTATTAAATAATATTATAATCTTATTAAAATCTTTAATAAAGTATTAATAATAATTAATAAACCCTAAGAACTTTTATATATCCTTAATATTTTTTATTATTAGCTAATCTTTAATTAATTTAAGCTTCTCCTTTTATATTATAATCTCTTTAGGTTAGATTATACATCTAAAGAAGTCTACTTCTTATATATAGAACTTGCTTTTCTTTAGTTCTATTAATAGGTTTATATCTTATAATACTTATACTATCTTATAAATATACTTTATATATTCTTCCTAGGTTTCTAAGAAAATAAGGATATTATTAAGATATATTATATATATTCTATTAATTAACTTTTATAGGATTTTATTTATTATTTATTATAATATTATAAGTATATTAATAAGTCTAAAAGATATTATTATATACTTAAATAATCTAAATTTAGTTTAGAAGGTAATCTTCTATTTATTATCTTCTTTTATATAGATTAGATTATAGGCTTCTTTAAGATCTAAGGCTATAAACTAGTTTATATTATATAATCAATTTCTTATTTCTATTATTAATAGAAGTAATATATAGTCTTTTATTATAATTTTATTAAGTTTATAATAATTAATAACTAATTATACTTTTCTATTTTCCTTAGGTATAAATATTAGGGGGTAGCCTGCTAGTGATTTTAATTCTCTAATATACTCTTTTCTAAGGTTTTCTTAAAGATACTCCCTAAGTACTTCTATCTTTCTTAAATTAAGTTAATAAATAAATAAGAATATAAATATTACTTTATCTACTAATTAGATAATATAATCTATTTTATTATATTCTAATAATCTAGTTTTTAGTTCCTTTTAAAATAGTTTCTTATATTTCTAGAACTTTATTAAAATATATTTAATTTATACTTTAATTAGGCTATTATTTTTCTTTTAATTAATCTTTATAATTTCATTTTATATTATATTAAGAACTTTTTTCTACTTAAAGTTTATTTATTTATATTAGATATTAGGTTATATTACCTTCTTAATTAATATATTAGCTTTTACCTTATATAGCTTATATAGTTTTATTTATTCTTCTTCTTCTAATAGGGTAATTATTAGATTATTATAGAATTCTACTTCTTAGATAATTCTCTATTTAGTAGGGTTATTAGGAATAAATAGCTTCTATTCTAATTAGCTTATAGCCTAATTAATTAGTAGATTATATTCCTTAAACTATAAGTGCCCTAGGATAATATTATATATAATATCTATTATATTATATATAATTTCTATTTCTCTTCTTTAGATCTTTAATATAAGATAATTAGTCTTTAGGTTAATTATTCTATTATTATAATAAAACTTCCTTTTTTCTCCTATATATAGGTGTGAGACCACGATGTGTGTGTAGAGGAGGTAATAGGGTAAGTGATTAATATAATAGCCCCTGATTAGCAGTTAATATATCGCAGAGACACAGGTTAGAAGCAGCTAAAGGTAGGGGTCTAATAATATAGGAATTAATCTCTGCTCCTCTAACTTTACTACTTGAAATATACTTTTATACTAGGTCAGGGGTCACCTGACCTGCTATGACCCCGCTAGAGGATCACTATAGGGTTATTATATCTCTATCTTATAATAGAGAGTGCTCCCTACTTCTATATACTATCCTTAGTATAATTAGTATTCTCTATATTATTATAGGGTAGCTATTATATTATAATCCCTTTACTAGCTCTTATAAGTATATTAGTTTTATTTGCTTACTTATTATTAAAGGGTGAAAAAATGCCCTATAGCTAGCTAATTAGAGCTCTACTTTCCTTATTAAACTTCCCTATTAAGTTAGCTATTAACTCTCCTTATCTTTATAATTTAATAGAGCTTAAGTTGCTTAAAGTAATACCCCCCTAGGGCATTATAACTATAAGCATCTAGTAATAGCTTAGTGGCCCTATAATACGGCTAATACTAGTAATCCTTATTACTTCTCCTTTTACTTCTCCTTATGATTTTAATATAGTATGCCTTAATAATAGGCTTTAGGCCTATTTATGATTTTCTCTGCCTGCCTTACTAGCCTATAGCTTCTTAAACTCTTATAGTTCCTTATACCTATAGTAGCTTTTCTCTCTTATAATATATATATACTAGTATATTATTTTACATGCACTTGCCTAATTATTATAGCTTTGCTTATAGTTATTATTATATATACTATTTAATTACTACTAATCCTTATATAGATTCTACTATCCCCTTAAATTCAAATCTATACTATTTAATATATAAGTATAATCCCTTAATTCTAGTTTATATTACTGCTTTATTGCATTTTAGGCATAAGAGGATCACAGCTAATAGATACTAGGCCTTAAGCTTTAAAGCCCTATAATAACGCCTAAGCCTCTCTAATTATAAAGCCCTTATTAAAAACAGCTACTAAAAGCCCAAAGGTAATTATTAATTTACTTAATAATACTCTATAAGTCTAATTATTCTTTTTAAGTATATCTAATACCCTTTAGCTTACTATATATACCTAGCTCCCTTATAATATAGTAGTAGCTAATAGAGGCTTCTAGTTAGGCTATTTATTATAAATACTGCCTTTAGTATTACTTGACTTAGATATCTAATTCCTTAACTCTGATTTATTATTAAGATGATAATTATAAGTTTCCCTTAAAGCATTTCAATTATTATAATCTAATGGCTTATATACTATATAGCCGAGTTAACTAAATACACTTACTATTATAATTATAATAAGCCTTATAAACTTCTCCCTCCTTCTTAGCATTTAAGTATTAATACCCTTATTATTATTATGAATAGTGGTAAGGCTTCTCCTATGAGTTATTATATTACTAATATAATACTACTAATTTGCTTTCCTTTTACTATTAACTTGCTCTTCCTAGGGCTATCTTATTAAACTTTAAATATAAGTAAAAAAGGTTATTAGGAGTATAAAAGCAAAATCAGGCAAAGCTAAGCAATATAATAATAATAAGATTACTACTAAGGAGAAGCACTATAGCTATTATCTTACTAAGGCTTAGGTTCTTATTACTATTAATTAGGTTAATACTAGTAAGAGCATTATACTCTCTCTTTAAATCCTAATTAATACTTATTATAAGGGGATAAGTTTTCTAGGTTATTATATTATCTCCTCTTATAAGCTACTAATAAGCTATTAGAATAATCTTAATATAATTCTCCTAGATTCTCTTTTATAATACCTAGGTCCCTCTAATTATTCTAGAATCTATATAATTAATAGCTTTAAGAATATTATTTCTAAGTAATTAGATAATAAATCTGATAATTCAGATAAGGAGGTTGATAATAAGGATGGTAAGGAGATAACTATTGCTTCTAATCCTACTAAAAATATAGCTAGTATTAATAAAATAGCTATAGTTAAGGTAATAGAAGCTAAGTACTATACTTCCTAGTAATAAGGTAGATATAATCTTATAACTATAGTGGTGATTTAAGATTCATTTTATTAGCTAAGTAGATATTAAAAAGACTCTTACTTTGATTACTAACCACTTCTAGCCCTTCTTTTGCCTCCTCTAAAATTAAACTTAGGTCTTTTAAGGTTAAATTAGAAGCTCTTAGCTTTGCTTCTAATTCCTTATCTTATTAGTGCCTTACTATACTAAGGCTATGCTTAAATAGCTCTCTTATTATTACCCTAAAATCTAATCTGTTTTTCTTTTCTCTCTGGTTCTAGTTTAAGATAATAAGGTTATTCTCTCCTTATATTCTTTAATATAGCCTCTATTATTAAAATCCTTTACTAATACCTAGGAATCCTTACTTTATTTATATCCTTTCTACCTAATTAAATATTATCTTTTTAACTTTAGGCCCTTATAATTTAAAATCCTCTTTACTTTATATTTCTCTTCTATAATAAAGGGATAATTAGATAGCTCTATAAGTACTATACTATTACTAATAAATAGCTCTAAGTAAATAATATTAAATATATTATAAATATATACTAAAGTTAATAAGTAGATTCTATAAGCTAGGCTATAATGCTCTATTACTTCTATAATTTTATAGGATCTAATATACTTTACTTATAGCTTATAATTAGGTTATTATAGGTTAAGGTATCTTATTAGAATTAATACCTAATTCCCTATTTTAAATTTTATATCTTTATATTTCCTATTATAGTACTTTATTACTTGCTCCTATAAATATAATAATATCTATATAATTACTTACTATTTACTAGCTATATACTATGCTCTTACTTTATTATCTAGGTCTAACTTTTCTCTAGTTAATTATAGCTAGGTAGGCACCTATAGATTATATCCTAGTAGTATATATATTAGTAATACCCTAGTAGCTAAGTAATATATTATATTATATATAAACTAAGCTAGATATAATTTATATATTTAATTATTTTATACCTTATAATAATAGGCTCTTAAGTAATATTCTATATCCTAGTTCTATCTCTCTATTTAATTATCTATTTATAGATAAAAAGTTATATTAAATTACTACTTATAATCTAATAGATAATAGAATACTTATTAATAATCTAATATAAAGATTCTTATCTAATTACTAATAATACCCTTAGGTATATTATATAGCTTAAATATATACTTAAATAATATATCTACTAATCCTTTATTAATAAGATACTTTATTATAAGGATATATAATAAATACTTTATTAGCTTATTTATAATAATTAAAATTATACTTATATTATAATCTCTATAGATTATTTTAGGTAAATTTATAATTATATTTATAGATATTTCTTCTTAGGGCTTATTAAGTACTAATAATAATACTAGGATATTATAAGGTTAATAATATCTTGCCTTTATTATCTAATAACTATAGTATATTTGGATATAATCCCTTATACCTCTTTTCATATTAGACCAGTAGAAATACTACTAAAGCCTAGTAATTATTCAGCTAATTCCCTAATAATTAGCTATTAAGTTATTATAGGCAGCCTATAAAATCTCTATGCATATTCTAATAAGAATATAAATCTATCCCTTAAAGTATATTAGCTAATCTTTACTAATAACCCAGCTATATTTCTATTACTTCCTCCTTGGGTAACTATACTAGTCTACTCCCTGGTTCTATAATAAGAACTTATTTATAGCTTAGGCTTCTTATAAAGCATCTTCTAATATTTTATTAAGTAAATTAATAGGCAACTCTATAATTAGAGTATTACTTACTAATAATTCTATTTTAACTATAGAAGGATCTCTTTAGGTTTATTTATTATCTGATTTTATAAAATCTAATTCCTTCTTTTAGATTTACCCTTCTTTATTACTACTAGGCTATAATAATATTACCTACTTACCTTAAAGTTATTATAATCTTCTTCTTCTTTTATATAATAATTCTAATATATCTATTATATCCTAAAGGGGCCTTATCCTTAATAGTTTATAGTAATTATTTTACTCTAATATTATATTCTTATAATATAATAAATTCCTTATTTTATTAATATTAAGCTCCTTATTATAAGGAATAAATCTTTTAAGAAAATTACTTAATTTTATCCTCCTTTTTTTATTAATCTTATTTTAATTTCTATAATCTAATCTATATAATAGATTATTTATAATATTATTATAACCTAGCTAATATTTAATCTTAAAATCATATAAAGCTAACTAATCTAATAATAATACTTATTTTATAAATAGCTTTATCTTTCCTACTAAATAGCTATAATTTAAATGATCTATTTAAACTACTATCTTCTCTTTTATATAGATTATATAATATCTTTAAATCTAAAAAGCCTCTACTATTACTAATAGCTCTTTATCTAGTATAGGATATTTAAGCTATAAGGGCCCTAACTTCTTAGACATATATACTACTAGATATTAATATCCTTATTATAATTATAAAAGTATTATACTAATAATAAAATCTAATATATCTATATTAATTCTTATAAGCACCCTAATAATATATTATATTAGTATTAGTTCTTCTATAAAATATTACTTTAGTAATTAGAAAGCTACTTTAGTATTAGGTATAAGCTTAAACTATTTCTTAGCTCCTTTTTTTATAAGGTTAATTAGTAATATTATAACCTTATTATAGTTCCTAATAAACTACTAATAGAATTATATAAATCTAATAAATATCTAGATATTTATTAGATTTATATAATTCTATTAGTAGTTTATTAGGAATTATAATAAGATTATAATATTATTAATTAATCTTATAAAGAAAAAAGCTAAGAAATAGTTTAAGCTTATATTTAGTATTAAAGTAGCTTTCTAATTATTAAAATAATATTTTATAGAAGAACTAATATTAATATAATATATTATTAGGGTATTTATAAGAATTAATCTAAATATATTAGACTTTATTATTAATATAATACTTTTATAATTATAATAAGGATATTAATATTTAATAATATATATATCTAAGAAGTTAAAGCCCTTATAGCTTAAATATCCCATTTTAAATAAAGAGCTATTAATAATAATAAAGGCCTTTTAAATTTAAAGATATTATATAGTCTATATAAAAGAGAAGATAATAGTTTAAATAGATCACTTAAATTATAATTATTTAATAAGAAGAATAAAGCTTTTTATAAAATAAATACTATTATTAGATTAATTAGCTTTATATAATTTTAAGATTAAATATTAGCTAGGTTATAATAATATTATAGATAATCTATTATATAGATTAGATTATAAAAATTAAAATAAGATTAATAAAGGAAGGAGGATAAGGCTAAGTAATTTCCTTAAAAGATTTATTCCTTATAATAAGGAGATTAATATTAATAAAATAAGAAGTTTATTATATTATAAGGATATAATATTAGAATAAAAGGATTATTATAAATTATTAAGGATAAGGCCCCTTTAGAATATAATAAGTATATTAGAATTATTATATAAAGGAAGAAGAAGATTATAATAACTTTAAGATAAGTAGATAATATTATTATAGCCTAATAATAGTAAAGAAGGGTAAATCTAAGGGGAGGAACTAGATTCTATAGAATTTAATAATAAATAAACCTAAAGAGATCCTTTTATAGCTAAAATAGAATTTTTAGTAAATAATACTCTAGCTATAAAGTTACTTATTAATTTACTTAATAAAATATTAGAAGATGCTTTATAAGAAGCCTAAGCTATAAATAAGTTCTTATTATAGAACTAAGGAGTAGATTAATATAATTACTTTAAGAGGAAGTAATAGGAATATAATTAGATCCTTAATAAATATTAGTTAATATGCTTTAAGGAATAGATTTATATTCCTATTAGAATATATATAGAGATTTTATAAGCTACTTATAATAACCTAATAGCTAGTTTTTAAGGAATTAAATAAATAATTATTAGGCTTTAATAGTATTTCTATTAGCCTAATATAAAAAGAAGAATAAGGGATTATATCTAAATATATTATAATTATTAGATAATAATAATAAGGTACTATTAATCTTATAGTATTCTAATACTATTATTAATACTTAATAAACCCTAGGAAGAAATGTTTATAGATATAATTATAAATTTACTTAAATTAACCTATAAAGGTTATAATATAAGTATAATTTTAGTTATTATAAATAGATTAATAAAGTATTTATTATATATCCTTATAATAAAGCATCTTATTAATAAAGGATTAATAGATATATTATTTAAGTATATATTTAAGGTATATAATATATCTAAGGGTATTATTAGTAATTAAATAAAAATCTTTATATTAGATTATTAATAAGTATTTTATTACCTATTAGATTATAAGTAATAACTTAATATAACTTTTCATTTATAAATAGATAATTGAATAAAGAGATAGAATTAAAATATAAAATATTATTTAAGAGCTTATTATTATAAGATATAAAATAATTAAGTATATAAATTATATTTAGCTTAGTTTATATATAATATAATATATTATTTAGTTATTAGAGTATTATTTATATATATACTACTAGGATATAATCTATAAGTGCTTACCTAGCTATAATTAACTAGGGAAAAGTTATACCTAGATAATAAAATAAGAATATAATATATAGCTAGTAAGTAGCTATATAAATACTATTATATTTATAAGAGTAAATAATAAAGTACTATAATAGGAAATATAAGAATATAAAATTTAAAATAAGGAATTAAATATTAATTTTAATAAGATACTTTAACTTATAATAACTTAGCTATAAGCTATAAGCAAAGTATATTAGATCTTATAAAATTATAGAAATAATAGGGCATTATAGCTTAATTTATAAAATCTACTTATTAACTTTAATATATATTTATAATATATTTAATATTATTTATTTAGAGCTATTTATTAATAGTAATATAATACTTATAGAGCTATCTAATTATCCCTTTATTATAGAAGAGATATATAAAGTAGAGTGGATTTTAAATTATAAGGGCCTAAGGTTAAAAAGATAATATTTAATTAAGTAGAAAGAATATAAATAAAATAAGAATTCCTAGGTATTAGTAAAGGACTTTAATAATAAAGGCTATATTAAAGAATATAAGAAGAGAATAGCCTTATTATCTTAAACTAGAATTAAAAAGAAAAGAAAAATATATTAGATTTTAGGGTAATAATAAAAGAGCTATTTAAGTATAGCCTTAGTATAATAAGATATTAATAAGATAAGGAGTTAGAAGTAAAGCTAAGAGCTTCTAATTTAATTTTAAAAGATTTAAGTTTAGTTTTGGAGAAGATAAAAGAAGGGCTAGAAATAATATATAATTAAAATAAGAGTCTTTTTAATATCTACCTAATTAATAAAATAAATCTTAAATTATAATTATAATTATAAGATTATATCTACTTTATTAATAGGAAATATAATACTTAGCTTTTATTATTTTAATTATAGCTATTTTATTAATACTAATTATATTTTTAATAAGATTAAAAATAATAATTATCTCCTTATTATTCTTATTATTCTTATTATTGATCTCCTTATTTAAATTATTAGATTTATTATCTAATTATTTAGAAATAGTATTTTTAAAGCTATTAATTATATAGATTCTAGAGTAGCTAAAGGGACCTAAGTATTATAGAAGAGAATCTAAGAAAATTATATTAAGATTATTCTAATAGCTTATTAATAGCTTAAAAGAGAAGATAATATAATAACCTAGAAAACATATCCCCTTATAATAAGTATTAATTAGAATTTAAAGAAAAAGTATAATACTCTAGCTAATATTAACCTAATTAATAATAATAAGAAATAAGCTTTAATAAGATAATAATTATAATACTTTTTCTTAGTAATAATCTTATTATTATTATATTATTTAGCTTTATTTAATTTTACTTTTATATTCCTAATAACCTTCTTTATTTATATTTTAAGTTTAATAAGATAACCTTAAAAAGAGTAAATTAATAATAAAGGGAAAGTAAATTAATAGTATTATATTAATAATATAATAATTTATAAAGGAAGCCTTCTTATTATTTATTATAATAATAAGAATATTAATATTTAAATATTAAGAAGGAGGAAGAAGTTTATAAGGCTTATTATAATTATAATAATAAGTATATTTAATTAACTTAGTTATATAATATATAAGCTATTAGAATATAATAATTAGAATACTTTAAGGGAAACTTATAATTATTATCTTAATAATAAATTAGAATTAAAGAATTAAATATCTAAGTTAAATAATATTAAAGGTAATATTTATAATAAATAGCCTACTTAGAAGCCTCTATTAGCTACTATTATATTATAAGAGAGCTAGATATATATAATAAGCTAAAGGGTATTAGATATACTTAAAAAAGAATAATTAGATTTATAAAATATTATTAAGCAAATTAATAATCACTTTTAGGCTTTTATTAGCTATTTTTAATAAGGGCTTTATAATTAAAGAGGCTTAAATATTATTATAAGGCTTTAAAGCTTAAAGCCTAATATCTATTAGCTATAATCCTCTTATATTTAAAATATAATAAAATAATAATATAAAATAGAATTAAGGGATTATATATATATATTAAATAATATAGATTTAAATTTAAGAGGATAATAAAATCTATATAAGGGTTAATAATAATTATATAATATATATAATAATAATTATAAATAAAACTATAATATTATAATAAATATATATAAAATAATATACTAATATATATATATTATAAGAAAGAAAAGCTATTATAGATATATAGAATTATAAGAGCTTAAGAAGCTATAGATTAATAAGATAAATAAAGAAAATTATAAATAGGCCTAAAGCCTATTATTAAGGCACACTATATTAAAATTATAAGGAGAAGTAAAAGGAAAAGTAATAAGAATTATTAATATTAGCTATATTATAGGATTACTAAGATATTATTAGATGCTTATAGCTAGGAGTACTTAGGGGATATTACTCTAAGTAGTTTAAGCTCTATTAAATTATAAAGATAAGAAGAGTTAATACTTAACTTAATTAAAAAGTTTAATAAGGAAAGTAGAGCTTTAATTAGCTAGCTATAAGGTATTTTTTATCCTTTAATAATTAATAAGTAAATAGAACTAATATACTTATTAAAGCTATTAAAGGGATTATAATATAATAATTATCTTCTAATAATATAAAGAATATTAATTATACTAAGAATAATATATAGAAATAGGAAATACTCTTTATTATAAGATAAAGATATAATAATTTTATAGTAATCCTCTAGTAGGGTTATAGTAGGTTAGGTAATCCCTAAACTAATATAAAAGTATATTTTAAGTAATAAAGTTAGAGGAGTAGAGATTAATTCCTATATTATTAGACCCCTACCTTTAGCTACTATTAACCTATATTTCTATAATATATTAATTACTAACTAGGGGCTATTATATTAATTACTTACCCTATTATCTCCTCTATATATATATTATAATCTTATAAGTATTAATCTCTTAATATATCTAATAGATCAGAGGACCTAGTAAAAGAAGTAATAATATAAATAGTATCTATTAATAAGGAAGAAGCTATATTATAATTAAAACCCTAAGAGAGAGAGGCTATAGAATAGATTAATTTAATATAGATAATAAGGGTTATTAAAACCCCTAATTACCTTATTCTAGCTAAAGATAAGCTAGAATCTTATATTAGATTAATATATAAAGAGTATTAAGATAAGAAAAGAAGGTAATACCTAAGGGATATAATTATAATTAGAGAATCTAATATACCTTTATTATAACTAAATAATCTTATTAATAGGATTATTAACTTAGAAGAATCCTATAAATAATATTACCTTAAAGGATAAATAAAGATTAATATTAAGGTTTTTATCTTAGTTAGAGATTAATTTTAAGATATTTCTTATTTTATATAAGATCTTATTAATATATTTAAGCTATATTAAGGAGAATTTAAGAAAGATAATATAAAAGCCCTATATATATTAACCTATTTATAAGGGATATAGAAGTAATAATAGGATAATTATCTTATCTTAGAGCTAGGATCTAATATTAATAAAACCACCTAAGAAGAGATCTAAGAATAGTTAAAAGATTATATTAATAATAGGCTAATAAGAATAATTATTATAATTAAGTACTTATAAAGCCTTAATTAAGGAATAAATTAGATATTTAATAAGATCCTTTATAAATTTAATAATATTATTATAAAGATAGATATAATACTTTATAAGTAGATTAAAATTAGGATATTCTTTAATATTCTTAATAATAAGTATATCTAATAGCTTATTAATATTAGAATACCTATAAAATAATAATAAGTTATTAAGATAGGAATATCTTATAAGGATATAAGATTAAACCTAATAATATATATATCCTAAAATATTCTAAGTAACTTAGGTATAATAAGGCTATAATAAGAATATTATAATTAAGCTACTAAAGAAAGTTTAGAATTAGTTAAACCTAAAAATAGAGCTAATAAACTATATTATATCTAGCTAAGGAATTAAGCTAATATTATTTACTATAAGTATAAGGCAGTTAAATATATTGCTTTATATTATAGGGCATCTAATTATTTATAGTATTATAATAATTATTATATTATTATTAAGTATAAAGAAGGTTAGAGTAATATAAACTTAGAATTTATCTAAATAACTTAAGAATAATAACTAAAGGAGATTACTATATCTAGTAAGATAGTCTATATAGTGGAACTTCAGCTAAGAAAGAGCTAGGTCCTAGTAATTATACTATTTAACTTAGGTATATTAGGATATATAGTATATCTAAAGTTATTAAAGAAAGGTAATTATAAAGAAAAGAAGTAATAACTTATAAGTGCCCTTAATAGTATAGAAGGAGAATTACTAGGGGAGATAAAGTTAATTATAAGGTTAAAAGATAATTAAGGTATAAAGAAGAAGTATCTCCTTTATTATAAGGTTACTAATATTAGCTAATATAATATATACTTAGGAATAGAATAGTTAAAGAAGGTCGATCCGCATATA
>LDEE01000105.1:3207-27476 GCA_001021365.1 Stachybotrys chartarum
AAAGGGGTATCCTTTGCTTAGGACTCTAAATATAAGCTTATATTTTAAAGGTTAAAAGAAGCATTTACTATTACCCTAATCCTAGCCCTATTTAACTAGATTAAGGAAATTATCCTTAAAATAGATACTTTAGATTATATATCTACTAGAATCCTCTTATAATATAATAATAAAGGCCACCTAAGGCTTATAGCCTACTTCTTTAAGAAGTATAATACTATAGAGTATAATTATAAGATCTATAATAAGGAACTTATAATAATTATCTATTACTTTAAGGAATAATAATTTAAATTAGAAGGAATAATATCCTTAATTAAGGTTATCTTAGATTATAAGAATCTAGAATACTTTATAACCACTAAGCTGCTTAATTGGAGATAAGTATATTAATCTAAATTCCTCTCCTATTTTAACTTCTATATTACCTATTGCCTAGGTAAGCAAGGCATAAAGCTAGATTCCCTAACTAGGAGATTAGAGGACCTCCCTAAAGAGGGGGATAAGCGCCTATACCACCAGAGCCAGGTAATCATTAAGAAGGAAAACTGGTTCCTACTACCCCTAAGAGCTAAGGTAATTTAAATATACAGAGGATAATTAAAGATATAATAACCTAAGGAGACTCTAGAACTACTAGAGAAAATCGCCTAATTATTAGATAAAGGCTACTAATAGGATAGTATATTAGGTAGAATACTATAGGCACTCTAAGAAGGTGCCCCTTAATACCCTTAAATTACCTTAGCTAAATATATAGAGATCTAAGGAAAGCTATTATACTAAAAACACATCTATATCCCTGATTATAATCCACTAAAAGCTACCCTACTCTAAGCCTACTATAAGAGCCCTATAGCTAGCTACCCTGGCCAAGCTTATACCTATAACCTAATCTTATATAACTACTACTAGCCCAGAATGCTAGTATATATTAAGAGGTGGATTAGGAACTACTATACCTACTATAGAATAAACCTAGCCTAAGATATTAAATAGAATATCTTAAGGCCCTTATTAATCCCTAAATAAGCCTAATAAGATATATTTATAGACTTTATATTATATCTACTAAGTAGCTAGGGCTATAATATTATACTTATAGTAATCTACTATCTAATAAAGATAAGGCACTTTTTAGCCTATAAGAGGACTTATAATACTAAAGATATAGCCTGACTTTATCTAAGAGATGTCTAGAAGCTATATAGGCTGCCCTAGATGATTATATCTAATAGAGGCCCCTAGTTTATTACCTAATTCTAGAAATAACTAAATAGGTAACTCTTAACCAACTTATAATTATCTATAGCCTATTACCCTAAGATAGATAGCAAGATAGAATAGATAAATGCTTCCTTAGAGTAGTACCTATAAGCCTATATATCCTATTTATAAGATAATTAGGCTAAGTAGCTGCCTTTAATTAAATTTGCAGCTAACTCCTAGAAATCCAAGACCACTAGTGCCTCCCCCTTCTTCACTAATTATACCTTCTACCCCTAAATAGGGTTTAAACCTACTATTATAATAAAGACTAATCTATTAACTAAAGATATAGAATAATTTATATAAAAGATAAATAATATCCTAGAATACCTAAGGGCTAAGATTATTATTACCTAAGCCTAGTATAAGGAATAGATAAACTAATATTATTACCCTGCTTAATAATATAAGCTAGGAGAGCTTATATAGCTGGATTCTTAGAATATTAAGACCCTATACCTATAGAAGAAGCTAGATTAGAAGAATATCAGCCTATTTAAGATCTTAAAGGTGCTATTACTATATATATATCAACTAGAACTACCTAATTCTATAAGAATATACCTAATCTTTTATATTAACCTTTTAAGACCTATAGCTAATAACTGCCTATTAGAATAGTACTAACCCTAACCCCCCCTAATTAAAGTAGAGGAAATAGAAGAATAGGAGGTTAAGGATATTATTGATTCCTATTAGGACTATCATAGCCATAGAGGCCATGCCCACCTGAAATATACTATCAAATGGACTGGATACCCAGACCTAATAGAGGTGCCCGCTAAGCATATCAAGAATGCCACCCAGATCATCACCAACTTCCACCACTAATACCCAGAGAAGCCCGGACCCTAGCTAATAAATACAGCTATCTTATAGGAGTTCGACTATAGAGGGGGGGGTACTATTATAGCTTGGACCACGGAGAGGTCAGGAGACCCACTTATCTTTCTGCAGACCAATAGGAGATTATAAGGACCTACTTATCTTTATATAGACCGATCCTGCTAACTAACATGAGATGTAATAAAACACGGAAACCAATAGAACCCCTAAATGTAGCTCCTTGAGCTATGTCTTGTTAATAGAGCCTGCCTACTGGTTGTTAGTGCCTACTATAGCAATAGAGTCTGTCCGCTGATGCGTTCCCCGTCCACCCACTGCCCAGCCGAACCGTGACAGATATCTTAGTTCTAGTTCAGTTAAATAGACCACTTATACTATTAATATATATTCTGGAAAGAACTATAGGTACCCCTATTTTTAAATAATAAGGATATAAATACTATCTCTAGTATATACTAGTTTATTAGTAATATTATAAAGCTCTATTCTAAGCTAATCTATATCTTTAAGATATAGAAGAAATAGTATTTTAGATATTATAATAAAGAATATAATCTATCTAAAGCATATTTTAATATTAATTAATCTGATTAATTTTATAGATCCTTTTCTAAAGTTAATTATAATTATATATACTATTTGGTCCAGTTAAATAGAAGGATCAATTCTCTGGAGCGCTCTGTATTATAGTTCTCCAGTGGTTAATACCTTAGTAGCACCTATATTAGGTATAATTCCTTAGAAGCTATAGAAGTACCTATTCTGGATAATAAATTATATAGGATTATTCCTCTATTTAGGCATTCTATAATTTCCTTTATTAATAGAATATATAAATGCCTTATTTTATAAGAATTAGATAAGGTATTATCCATTAAGATCATCTTCTAGTTTAATTTTATCTTATATATTAGTATGCTTAGTAATATTAAGGTATTTATTCTTTCCTTCCTCTTCCTAAATCTATTCTTCAAAGCTATTAATAATAAAGGCATTATTATAATCCTTATTATTATCTAGTATTTTAGTCCAGAATTAGCAGTATATTAATAAATATTACCTAGGGTAGTTTATTAATTAGTAGCTAATATAATTATATATAATATATTATTTCTTAGGGTATAATAAACTAGTTATTTATAGTATTTAATTCTAATTAAATAAGTATTTTTAAAAAGATTAATNCCTTATTATTATCTAGTATTTTAGTCCAGAATTAGCAGTATATTAATAAATATTACCTAGGGTAGTTTATTAACTAGCAGCCAATACAATTACACATAATACATCATTTCTTAAGGCATAGTAAACCAATTATCTATAGTATTTAGTCTTAATTAGATGAGCGTTTTTAAAAGGGCCAATCTTATATTGCCTCTTATTATATCCTGAATGCCAGTTTAAAGGCTATATAGTATTTACAATCTATATAAAACGCATTATCAGGTTCAGTATTATAGTTTATTATTAGAATAAGTAGGCTCTGGTTAGGCTATCTTAAAAGTTTTAAATTCAGGATCATTATTAAGCATTACATTAAGACTTCTATATTCTCTATATAGCCTATTAGGGCTAGTTTAAGTTCCTTAGTATTAGTATATACTCTGCGAATTACTGCTTGAAGGTTATTATTACCTTAGATATAGGTACTAAGGGCCTTTTATACCTTACCTAATATATTAAATACCTTTTAAAGGAGTTCTCTTAGGGTAAGGTCTTTATTATTATAATCTACTTATATTAAAGCAATAGTTATTTAGGTCTAATCCTAATAGTAGTATTACTTATTTATAGTAGTATTAAAATATTATTTTAGTTTAAAATAAGCAGATTTAAATATATCTTATTTAGAGACCGCTCTAAACTAGTATTCCTAGGCATCCTTTTTTAGGATTCATTTAAATATATCCTTAAATCCAGAGGGCTTAATATCATAGGACTTATAAGTATATAAGAAGATTCTTATTTTTATATTAAGTATATTATATACTTATCCTATGAATTACTAATTATCTCTATATAGCTTTATAAATATAATAAGCTATTAATAAGGGATTACTTCTAGTCTAATATCTATATATAATAGTATATCTATATAGGGATTATTATTATTATATTAATTAGTTATTAAAAAGGATAATATTCCCCTTTCCTCTTTTATCTATTATATTAGAGTATTAATATATTAGAAAGGTATTTTAATAGGGTTAGTATCTGGTTATATTATTCTGGTCTTTATAATAATAGGTTTAGTAGTTAGGGTTATTACTCTATTTCCTTAGGTAGATGGTATTAATATAGGTATTTTATATCTCCTTTCTTAAATATTCCTCTATTTAAGTTCTACTTATAATCCTTTATTAAAGGCTATCTATAGGAACTTATTATTATATAGCTAATCTAGGAGTCTCTTATAGAGTATAACTCTTAATAATAATCTACTAATACTATTATAAAGATTATTTATATAGATCCCTCCTTTTTATAAGATCTATTTAATCTTAGATATAATATCCTTATAGATTATAATAATCTAATCTATAAACCATTCCTAAAAATCAAATATAAACTTATTTAGAAGGTTATATCTATATAGATTAGGATAAGTATAATTATAGAGGTATTAGGCTATAATAGTATTTATATTAGGCTTATTTATTAGAGGGTTATTTTAAATTAATAGATCATCCTATTATACCCTTATTAATATAGTTTAATTAAAGTTAATAAAGGTGATTAAATTATTAATAATACCCTATTTAGGGGTTCCTATAATAACCTCTAGAGGATCTATCCTTATTAGTATAACCTTTATTTAAGGAGGGGTTTTAAGGGATAGTTTATAATTCCCTTTTCCTTTTAGTTATTATCTTTTCCCTTTTCTAATATCTTATAAGAGAGAAGTTTTATAAGGAATATTATAAGGTATTCCCTATATTAAGGGTAATTCTTATTATAAAGAAGTACTAAAAGCCTTCTTCTAGGTATTTATATAATATAATGCTCTTTTAAATAGTAGTTCTAGATAAGAATATATCTAGTAGAATAATATACTATTTAAAGCAATTATATAGAACTATTAAGTGGACTTAGATCAGTTCTTAGGTTCTATAATAACTTTAAGCATAAAACCATTATTAATAAGAAGAATAGATCTACCTTTAATAATTAGTATTTTATCTCTTCTTTATAGCTAATTTATAATTATAATATAATTACTAATTAGTATTAGAAGGCCTTTCTTCTATATATAAAAGTATATAATTAAAGATTGGTTTATATTAGTGTTGATTATAGAGCTAGCTATAGAATCGGGTACAGCTTAAATAGGTGTTCTAGAGCTATCGCTAAATCAGTAATAGCTATGGAGCACTTATCCAGACCATACTCACTAGATATATATATAGAACCTACAATCTAATAGATTAGAGCTATATAATATTATAGTTTAGCTAGGTAATAGATAGATAGGGAATATATTAGTAGATAGATTCTATTATTATAATAAATATTAATAATTAATAAGTAGGCTCTATTAATAAGATATAGCTTAAGGAGTTATATTTAAGGGTTTTATAGGTTTTTATATTTTATTATATCTTTTATAACTATTTTTAAGGCTATATAATATTATTAAAAGTAATTAATATTCTTTTATAAGTTTATATTATTATTAAGGAGAATAATAATATAATAAATATATTAATTAATAAGGTCTTATTAAACCTAAGGTATTATATATAAGGAGAGATATTATAATTATATATAATATTAATAGCTAAAATAAGTCTTATTTATAGAGGTTAAGAGTTATATTATTATATTATAAGAATTAATATATAAATATAATATTTTATTAACTAAGTATAATCCTTATTTAAGTATAATATTCTAGCCACTTAATTTATAAAGAAAGAATTATTAATATAATTAGAATTAATATTATATTTTTAATATACCTCTACTTCTAAGTATATAGGCCTATTTTTTCTTTTATAGATTATAAAGATATTATAAGATCTATTTATCCTTTTATAAATAAATCCTACTAATAAATATAAGATATAATAAAATATAGAAACTAATAAAACCCCTAAATATAGCTCCTTAAGCTATATCTTATTAATAGAGCCTACCTACTAGTTATTAGTGCTTATTATAATAATAGAACCTACTTATTAAAGTATTTCTTATTTATCTATTATCCTAGCTAAATTATAATATTATATAGCTTTAATCTATTAATATTAAATATTATAATTACTTATTTTATACCCCTAACCCTTCTTAGGGAATATATTAATTTTAAATAATATTATATTAAAGAACCTAATAAATAGTTTAATTACCTAAATAATACTTATACTTAGATAAAGGATTAAGTAGTTAATTAAGCTATAAATCTAGGTAGAGATCCTCTAGGAGGAGGTATTAGTAGCTTAAAGAAATAAGAATATAGTTATAATATAGAGATCCTAGATTAAGAAGAGACTTAATATTAAGGAAAAGGAACTAATAGTAGCCTAGATAAAGGCTTATTAAGCTATTAATTTAGTTCTTCTTATTATAATAACCCTAATACCTTTAGCTAGCCCTAATCCCCTAGCTAAAATATTAATAGCTAAGACTTTAGGAATATTTCTACCTCTTATTACTTAATCTATTATATTAATCTAGCTCTTAGAATAAATTCCTAATCCTAATAAGTTTAAAGCTATTTATAAAAATTTATATTATTTTTATAATACTATTATAAAGAAATTAATTATTAATCTAGATTATTATTTAATTATTATAAACTATATAACTTATATAAATAACTATTTAAATAATAAAGCCTATAAACTAATATAATCTTATATCTTTTATAATATATACTATTTCCTAGATTATTATAATATATTAAAGATATTATAAAAAGCTTATAAGAATCCTAATAAAGCCTAAATAGCCTATTAAAAGCTTTATATTATTAGATAAAGGAATTAGGATTTTATTATATTCTTTATTAAGTTCTAAAGCATTTTCTTTAATAATAGCCTAGAAGAAGATATTTTAGCCCCCTTCTTTAAAAAAGCTATTTTAAAGGAGCTATATAATATACTATTAAAAAACCTATTATTTAATTATAGATATTAGATTCTTATAAAATACTTCTAAAGCCTTAATATATACTTATAAGAATATTATAAAGATAATTAATTATATTAATATTATAATAAAAACCCTCTTAGGCTAAGTAGGGATATAAGCTCCTAGGTATAAAAGAGGATAAATAGGAAATTACCTTTATCCCTAAGGGGCTATAATCTACCTAAGGACCTACTTATTAAAGACCCTATAAACCTTAGTAATTAATAATATACCTAGAATTTTAATTATTAAAGGGAGAATAACTAATACTTCTATTATAGCTTATTTATATATTATATCTATAATTACCTAGAATCTAATATATTCCCCTAATAATTCTATTCTACTAATATCCACCTAGCCCTTAATTACTTAGCTAGCCCTCTTATTCTTATTTATAATTATATTACCTAAAAGACCTAAAGGGAAATAAGATAAGCCTATCTTAAATTAGTATTAAGCTTACTCTTTAAAATATTCTATACCCTAGATTAGAATTTCTATTATTATTATCTATAGAATCCCTATTAAAGATAAAATTAACTAATAATCTAATCTAATAATATTATCTATTAAATTAATCTAAGAATATAATCTCCTTATCCCTTTTTATATTATAATTAATAATAGGATAAAGGGTAAGGAATTTATTAATAAAAGCTAGATTAGATCTTAGAACCTAATCTCTAAGCTATTATATATATTACTTAAAATCAAACTATTTAATAATTACCCTGCTAAGAGTAGATAAATTACTTATTATATCTAAGCTAAGCTCTATATTATTAATTATTATTAATAGAGTATAATACTCTATATAACCTAGCTAGCTAATTACCCCTTAATATTAGGATTATTATAATTAAAATAATATAATCCCTAAGTAGGCTTTAATATTTATATATTTACCTTTAATAATTAGTATTATTAGAAGTTTTATAATATTCTTAGTAGGCCTATAAAGAACTAGGCCCTATATAATATACTTAAGAAGTTCTAATAAGGGATATAAAATAAGGCCCTTAATATCCTAAAGAATTAGAATATCCTCTTAATCTGCTTAAATATTATAAGGCTATATAATTAATAAAAGAAGATCTAAGTTTTTATAATAATAATAAAATAAATTAATAAACTTATAGGTTCTATATATATATCTAGCTAATATAGTCTAGATAAGTGCTTTATAGCTATTACTAATTTAGTAATAGCTCTAAAACACCTATTTAAGCTATACCTAATTCTATAGCTAGCTCTAATAATAATATTATTATAAACTAATCTTTAATTATATACTTTTATATATAGAAGAAAGGCCTTCTAATACTAATTAGTAGTTATATTATAGCTATAAAGAAGATATAAAACACTAGTTATTAAAGGTAGACCTATTCCCCCTATTAATAATAGTTTTATACTTAAAATCATCCTAGAACCTAAGAGCTAATCTAAGTCCACTTAATAATTCTATATAATTACTTTAAATAGCATACTATTTTACTAGATATATTCTCGCCTAGAACTACTATTTAAAAGAGTATTATATTATATAAATACCTAGAAGAAGGCTTTTAGTACTTCTTTATAATAAGAATTACCCTTAATATAAGGAATACTTTATAATATTCCCTATAAAACCTCCTTCTTATAAGATATTAGAAAAGGGAAAAGAGAATAACTAAGAAGGAAGAGGAACTATAAACTATCCCTTAAAGCCCCTCCTTAAATAAAGATTATACTAATAAGGATAAACCCTATAAAGATTATTATAAGAACCCCTAAATAGAATATTATTAATTACCCTTATTAACTTCAATTAAACTATATTAATAAGAGTATAATAAGATAATCTATTAATTTAAAATAACCCTCTAATAAATAAGCCTAATATAAATACTATTATAGCCTAATACCTTTATAATTATATTTATCCTAATCTATATAAGTATAACCTTCTAGATAAGTTTATATCTAATTTTTAGGAATAATCTATAGATTAGATTATTATAATATATAAGGATATTATATTTAAGATTAAATAGATCTTATAAAAAGGAGGGATCTATATAGGTAATCTTTATAATAATATTAGTAAATTATAACTAAGAGTTATACTCTATAAGAGATTCTTAGATTAATTATATAATAATAGGTTCTTATAAATAGCCTTTAATAAAGGATTATAAGTAGAACTTAAATAGAGAAATATTTAAGAAAGAAGATATAAAATGCTTATATTAATACTATTTACCTAAGGAAATAAAATAATAACCTTAACTACTAAACCTATTATTATAAAGACCAGAGTAATAAAACCAGATATTAATCCTATTAAAATACCTTTTTAATATATTAATACTCTAATATAATAGATAAAAGAGGAAAGAGAAATATTATCTTTTTTAATAACTAACTAATATAATAATAATAACCCCTATATAAATATACTACTATATATAGATATTAGATTAGAGATAATCCCTTATTAATAGCTTATTATATTTATAAAGCTATATAAAGATAACTCATAGTTTATAGGATAAGTATATAATATACTTAATATAAAAGTAAGAATCTTCTTATATACTTATAAATCCTATATATAACATCTCTAACTAGGTCTTACTGGATTAGGGTAATAGATTAGGTCAAGAGGGGGGGTATTCCTTCAAAGATGAAGTTCAACCTCAAGGGGTTTATATTCAAGTTTGAGTATAGGGCTTTAGCTTAAGTAGTTAGAGGTATACTAGGTGCTATATTACCAATCAATTATAATCAAGGAGCTAGAATAAGAAAGTATAATTAAATTATATTAAAAGCTAAAGAATTCTATAAGGGAATTCTTCTTATTTAATATACTAAATAACTATCTATAGGATTATAATTCTATTAGACTAGCTTATTATAATTCTATTATAATCTATTCCCTTAGATTATACTTAATTATAATCCTAGATTATATCTACTTATAATCCCTTTTATTATTAATTAATCTTCCTTTCCCTAGGGGTAATATTCTTAGTATAATAAGGTGCTTACTTTAGCCTATAGTTTATCTATATAGCTAAGTATATTACCCTTTCTCTTTATATTTTAGATATTAGTTATATTTCTAAAATGCCTTACTTATATTATTATAAACATAAGAAATATTATATTATCCTAAAGGATTTATCTTCTTCCTATTATACTAAGTATATATATTAGGGTTATTAATATAATAATTCTCTTATTATACCTTACTATTTATAGTCCTTTTTCTTCTTAATTTTTTTTTTTTAATATTAACTTCCTTAGTAATATATATTTATAAATAATGCCTTAAGCTAGATACTTCTATTAAATAGGTAAAAGGGGCCCTTTAGGAGGCTATTAACTATCTAACCTAGTTATATTATTAGTACACCTTAGTAGATGCTTATAGTTCTAAGCTATTTTCTTATAAGATAGCTAAGTTAGATTCTAAGGATAGGATTATTAAGGAATAATAGGTAGTAGGTAATATTTAGCTTTTAAGGGGCTTTAATATTATAGATTAATTAATATTTAATTACTCTAGGGGCTCTTCTATTATTATTTCTAGTATTATTATAGCTTCTATTAAGTATTCTAGAGGTACTTAATAAGTTCTTATATATTTTCTAAGTCCAGGTAATTTTTCTATTTAACCTTATATTATATATCTCCCTTATATTTTCATTCTCCTAGGATAGCTTCTATTATATACTCTCCTTTAGTAGGTAATATAATAATAATATCTTATATTTCTTCTATATTTTCTAGTGCTTTTTTAAATAATAAGATATAGAATATTAAGTAGATTCCTATTATTAGTATAAGTAATAATCTATAGTTAGTATCTAAGATTTTCTCTAGGATTTTAAATAATTCTAATTTTTTAAAGTTTAATTTATTATTTAATTATTATATTATAATGTTTTTTTATAGTAAATAAACTATCTCTTCCTTTTAGAAGATTAATCCATTTAATCTTTTTTAATTATAGTATTTTATTTATCTTTATTAGATAAATTATAATTCTTATTATATTTCTTTATAAAGTTTCTTAATTTTATTTAATTTTAATATAATCTTATTATTAAATAGTCCTTATAATACTTTTTATCTAAGATTAACCTTATAGCTTATATTAGTATAATAAGATATAATCTTAGTAGATTTAGCTAATAAGCGATTATAGCTTAATTATATTACTAATAATAATTCTATTTAATTATTCTATTAATAATTAATATAATAATATAAGTATTATTTTAAGATTTAATTTAATTATTCTATTTATCTATTTATTTATAGATAATAATCTATTATAAGTTTATAATTAATACTTAGTTATACTATTAATCCTTATTAAAACTTTAAAATAAAGGTTTATACCTAGATAATATTCTAATTTATAGTTATAATCTAGAAGAATACTTAAAGTATACTTAATAAGTACTAGAATAGCTATAAATAGCTAATATATATACTAATCTAATAAAATATAAGTTCTTAGTATAATAAATTAATTATCTAAGATTCCTAATAAAATCAGATAATATCTATATAGAGTAAGAATACTATAAGGTAATAAGAGACTAGCTAATACTTAGTAGTACTAAGGATATCTAGATATTCATTAGATTTATATAATTCTATTAGTAGTTTATTAGGAATTATAATAAGATTATAGTACTATTAACTAACCTTATAAAGAAAGGAGCTAAAAAACAGTTTAAACTTATACCTAGTACTAAAGCAGCTTTCTAACTACTAAAGTAATATTTTATAGAAGAACTAATACTAATATAATATATTATTAGGGTACTTATAAGAATTAATATAGATATATTAGATTTTACTATTAATATAATACTTTTATAATTATAATAAGGATATTAGTATCTAGTAGTATATATATCTAAGAAGTTAGGGCCCTTATAGCTTAAATATCCTATACTAAATAAAGAGCTATTAATAATAGTAGAGGCTTTCTAGATTTAGAGATATTATATAGCCTATATAAAAGAGAAGATAATAGTTTAAATAGACCACTTAAATTATAGCTACTTAGTAAGAAAGATAAAGCTATCTATAAAATAAGTACTATTATTAGACTAGTTAGCTCTATATGATTTCAAGATTAAATATTATCTAGATTGTAATAATATTATAGATAATCTATTATATAGACCAGATTATAGAAATTAAGATAAGATTAATAAAAAAAGAAGGATAAGATTAAGTAATTTCCTTAAAAGATTTATTCCTTATAATAAGGAGATTAATATTAATAAAATAAGGAATTTATTATACTATAAGAATATAATATTAGAGTAAAATAATTACTATGAATTATTAAGAGTAAGGCCCCTTTAGGATATAATAGATATATTAGAATTATTATATAAAGGAAGAAGAAGATTATAATGACTTTAAGGTAAGTAGGTAATATTATTATAATCTAATAATAATAAAGAAGGGTAAATCCAAGGGGAGGAACCAGATTCTATAGAATTAGATAATAAATAAACCTAAAGAGATCCTTCTATAGCTAAAATAGAATCATTAATAAGTAATACTCTAATTATAGAATTACCTATTAACTTACTTAATAAAATATTAGAAAATGCTTTATAAGAAGCCTAAGCTATAGATGAGTTCTTACTATAGAACTAGGGAGTGAATTAGTATAATCGCCCTAAGAGGAAGTAATAGGAATATAGCTAGATTACTAATGAAGATTAGCTAGTATGCTTTAAGGGATAGATTTATATTCCTATTAGAATATATATAGTGATTTTATAGGCTGCTTATAATAACCTAATAGCTAATTATTAAGGAATTAGCTAAATAATTACTAGGCTTTAATAGTATTTCTATTAGCCTAGTATAAAAAGAGGTATAAGGGACTATATCTAAATATACTATAATTATTAGATAATAAAGGCAAGATACTATTAACCTTATAGCATCCTAGTACTATTATTAGTACCTAGTAAGCCCTAAGAAGAAATATCTATAAATATAATTATAGATTTACCTAAAATAACCTATAGGGATTATAATATAAGTATAATTTTAGTTATTATAAATAGGCTAATAAAGTATTTATTATATATCCCTATAATAAAGCATCTTATTAATAAAGGACTAATAGATATACTACTTAAGTATATATTTAAGCTATATAGTATACCTAAGGGTATTATTAGTAATTAGATAAGAATCTTTATATTAGATTATTAGTAAATATTTTATTATCTATTAGATTATAAGTAGTAACTTAGTATAACTTTTTATTTATAAATGGATGGTTAAATAGAGAGATAGAACTAGGATGTGGAATATTACTTAAGAGCCTATTATTATAAGGTATAAAATGATTAGGTATATAAATTATATCTGGCTTAGTTTATATATAATATAGCATATTACTTAGCTACTAGGGTATTATTAGTGTATATACTACTAGGATATAATCCATAGGTACCTACCTAGCTATAGTTAACTAGAGAAAAGTTAGACCTAGATAACAAAGTAAGAGTATAGTATATAGCTAATAAATAGCAAGCAGCTATATAGATATTACTATATTCATAGGAGCAAGTAATAAAGTACTATAATAGGAAATACAAAGATATGAAATTTGAAATAGGGAATTAGGTATTAATTTTAATAAGATATCTTAACCTATAATAACCTAGCTATAAGCTATAAGCAAAGTATATTAGATCCTATAAAATTATAGAAATAATAAGGTATTATAGCCTAGCTTATAGAGTCCGCCTATTGACTTTAGTATATATTTATAATATATTTAATATCACTTACTTAGAGCTATTTATTAGTAGTAGTATAGTACTTATAAAGCTATCTAATTATCCCTTTATTATAGAAG
Organism: Stachybotrys chartarum; assembly: GCA_001021365.1. Taxonomy (NCBI): domain Eukaryota; kingdom Fungi; phylum Ascomycota; class Sordariomycetes; order Hypocreales; family Stachybotryaceae; genus Stachybotrys; species Stachybotrys chartarum. The sequence goes on from LDEE01000105.1 coordinate 17,360, forward strand.
AGATATTTAAAGTAAAGAGGATTTTAAATTATAAGGGCCTAAGGTTAAAAAGATAATATTTAGTTAAATAGAAAGGATATAAATAAAATAAGGATTCCTAGGTATTAGTAAGGGACTTTAGTAATAGAGGCTATATTAAAGAATATAAGGAGAGAGTAGCCTTATTATCTTGAGCTAGAACTAGAGAGAAAAGAAAAACAGACCAGATTTCAGGGTAATAATAAAAGAGCTATTTAAGTATAGCCTTAGTATAGTAAGGTATTAGTAAGATAGGGAGTTAGAAGCAAAGCTAAGAGCTTCTAACTTAATCTTAAAAGATCTAAGTTTGGTTTTAGAGGAGGTAAAAGAAGGATTAGAAGTAGTTAATAATTAAAGCAAGAGTCTTTTTAATATCTACTTAGCTAATAAAATAAATCTCAAATCACTACTATAGCTATAAGGTTATATCTACCTTATTACTAGGAAGCATAGTACTTAGCTTCTATTACCTTAATTATAGCTATTTTATTAATACTAGCTGCATTTTTAGTAGGATCAGAAGCAATAATCACCTCCTTACCATCCTTATTATCAACCTCCTTATCTAAATTACTAGATTTATTATCTAATTGCTTAGAAATAGTATTCTTAAAGCTACTAACTATATAGATTCTAAAGTAATTAGAAGGACCTAGGCATTATAGAAGAGAGTCTAGGAGAATTATATTAAGATTATTCTAGTAGTTTATTAGTAGCTTATAAGAGAAGATAATATAATAACCTAGAAAACTTATCCCCTTATAATAAATATTAATTAGGATTTAAAGAGAGAATATAATACTCTGGCTAATATTAACCTAATTAATAGTAATAAGAATCTAAGCCTTAGTAAGATAATGGCTATAGTGCTTCTCCTTAGTAATAACCTTATTATTATTATACTACTTAGCTTTGCCTGATTTCGCTTTTATACTCCTAATAACCTTCTTTACCTATGTTTAAAGTTTAATAAGATGGCCCTAGGAAGAGCAAGTTAGTAGTAAAAGGAAAGCAAGTTAATAGTATTATATTAGTAATATAATAACTTATAGGAGAAGCCTTACTACTATTTATAATAATAATAAGGGTGCTAATGCTTAAATACTAAGAAGGAGGGAGAAGTTTATAAGGCTTATTATAATTATAATAATAAGTATATTTAATTAATTTAGCTATATAATATATAAGCTATTAGGTTATAGTAATTAAAATGCTTTAAGGGAAACTTATAATCATTATCCTAATAATAAATCAGAATCAGAGAACTAGATATCTAAGTCAAATAATATTAAAGGTAGCATTTATAATAAACAGCCTAACTAGAAGCCTCTATTAGCTACTATTATATTATAAGGGAGCTAGGTATATATAATAAGCTAAAGGGCATTAGATATACTTAAAAAGAATAATTAGACTTATAGAGTATTATTAAGCGAATTAATAATCACCTTTAGGCTTTTAGTAGCTATTTTTAATAAGGGCTTTATAATTAGAGAGGCTTAGGTATTATTATAGAGCTTTAAAGCTTAAGGCCTAGTATCTATTAGCTATAACCCTCTTATACTTAAAATGCAATAAAGCAATAATATAAACTAGAATTAAGGGGTTATACTTATATATTAAATAATATAGATTTGAATTTAAGGGGATAATAGAATCTATATAAGGATTAATAATAATTAAATAGTATATATAATAATAATTATAAATAAAGCTATAATAATTAAGCAAGTATATATAAAATAATATATTAGTATATATATTATAAGAGAGAAAAGCTACTATAAGTATAAGGAACTATAAGAGTTTAAGAAGCTATAGGCTAGTAAGGTAGGCAGAGAAAATCATAAATAGGCCTAAAGCCTATTATTATAGTATATTATATTAAAGTTATAAGGAGAAGTAAAAGAAGAAGTAATAAGTATTACTAGTATTAGCCATGCTATAGGGCTACTAAGCTATCACTGGATGCTTATAGCTATAATGCCCTAGGGGGATATTACTCTAAGTAACTTAAGCTCTATTAAATTACAAAGATAAGGAGAGTTAATACCTAACTTAATAGAGAAGTTTAATAATAAAAGCAGAGCTTTAACTAGCTAGCCATAGGGCATTTTTCACCCTTTAGTAATAAGTAGGTAAATAAAACTAATATACTTATTAGAGCTAGTAAAGGGACTATAATATAATAGCTACCCTATAATAATATAGAGAATATTAATTATACTAAGGATAGTATATAAAAATAGGGAGTACTCTTTATTATAAGATAGAGATATAATGATCCTATAGTAATCCTCTAATGGGGTTATAGTAGGTTAAGTAACCCCTGAACTAGTATAAAAGTGTATTTTGAGTAGTAAAGTTAAAGGAGCAGAGATTAATTCCTATATTATTAGACCCCTACCTTTAGCTGCTTCTAACCTATGTCTCTATAATATATTAACTGCTAACTAGGGGCTATTATATTAATCACTTACTCTATTACCTCCTCTATATATATATCGTGGTCTTATAGTACCTCTTTAACTTATAATAAAGATTTACCTTAATAATTAATATATATTAAAGGATATAGGATATTAATACTTTATAGAGGCTTATTATAGATTAATTAGATAGTTAGAGGTTAAACTAATAAGAAGATTATCTATAAATAGAATATAAACCTTCTTCTAAGAGATTATCTATAGATTTAGAATAATTATATTTATTATAATTAATAGAGGTCTAGAGATAGCTAATATAATATAGCTAATTATAGCTAATATTAGAATTAAAATAATCTTAATCTCTCTATATAATCCAAAGGCTAATAAACCTATAAAGAGTAGTTATTACCTATTAATCTTATCTCTTATAAAGATATTAAAGATAAGGCCTAGTTAGATAAGATACCTTAATAAAATAGTCTTTATAGATTAAATCTCTATTAAGGCCTCTACTAGCTATAATACCTTCTACTTAATATATAAATAGGATCTAATTCTACTAATAGAAGCCTAATACCCTATTTAATACCTTATTAATTAGGATGCTATTTATAATATTAATAAGCTTTTAAAGGCCTATATTAGGATCTTAGAAAGGAAAGCTAATAATATAGCCTAGGCTTAGAGTAAAGTTATAAAATATAGATAATACCTTAGAAGATAAATAGATAAAGCTAATACCTTTAAGATTTAAAAGGAAGAGCTATAGCCTAGAGATTTAATCCCTATATATAATATTAAGAGATTAAATAATTTATTAAGAATAGTAAAGATATAAATAAGATGGGATAGCATATATTATATTATATATTAAGCTCCTATTATTCTAGATTATTACTTAAAGACCCTTAATAGAATTAATTTATATATTACTTTCCTAGCTAATTAGATTACAGCCTTTTATAAGGATAAATCTAGATAGTAGATATTAGACCTTAACCTATAGCTGCTCTTACCTTTAAAAGGAGAAGATATAGAAGAGGAAGATAATACCTTTAATATTATAGAATATAATATATATAGTATTCCTACTACTTACTAAAATAAGGCTTACTAATAATAATAAGAATATTAAGAGGATCTAGAAAGTGCTAAATAATCTAATCCTAATAGCCCTATAGATAAGACTCTTACTTTAAAACCTAGAAATAGGGGGTATTTAGAAGTCCACTTATAGCCTTTAATACCTAATTAGAGAGCTTAGTATTATTAGATCAAATAATATATAGTATTATACTTGTCTTTTTTAAGTTTACTTATTCCCTTTAAAGGTAAATTAGGGTAATATCTATTATATCTATAGATAAATATAAAAACTATTACTTAGAAAGAATAATAATATATTTAATATAAATAAGCGGCCTTTATAAGCTTATTTAAAGTACTTATTAACTAGAGTAATTACCCTTTATTCTTACTTTTATTTTTCTCCTTTAATCCCCCCCTTTTCTTTTATATCTCTTAATATAATCCTAATTTAAATATATTTACTTCCTAGTATTTTTCTTTTACCTTTATATTATTAAATATTAGAATAATTAATTACCCCTAGGGTGAAGCTATAAAGAGTATTTTCTACCTTAGATATTATAAAACACTTATAAACTAATAGGAGCTAAATAAAGAGTAGAATATCATAAACTAGTTAATTATCTATAGAAGGAAAAGTAGGGCGTGAGATAACTATCTATAGAAGGAAAAGTGGGTTTAAACTAATAGTCTATAAAAGGATAATATTTTAGGAGCTACCTTAAGAAGCTCCTAAGTCTCTTTATTTAAATAATTATAATTAATACCTTATAAAATAGCTGCTTTATAGAACTTATTATTTATATTAATATATTACTATTAGCTATAATTAGATGGTTAAAGATCTAAGATTAATAAGGGAAAGAAGCTATTAATAGAAGAGAATATATTAAAGGATATAAATTAGAGAAAGGAAAGAAAGAAGAAGAAGAAGAGGATCTAAGCTATTATTTAAAGAGAAAAAGGAACTATAGCTATTAAGCTTAGAAACTAGGTATTAATACTACTAAGAAAACTATAACTTATTATACCTAAAAAATGCTTAATTTAATTTATTTAGATATTATTATAAGATCCTAGGCTTCTTATAGCTTTATATAGCTATAGCTCTTAAAGCTCTTTAATTAGGGAAGCTCTTCTTTATTAAGTTTCTCTTCTCTTTCTCCCTCCTTTATTTTTCCTTATAATTATCTCTCCTAATAATACCCTCTTTCCTAGAATTCAATCTAATAGACTAGAAGAACCACTTAATTAAAACTATAATTAATCGTTATTAACTTTATAAGGACCTAGAGCTATTATAGATTAGGATTATCTATTACTAGAGGTACTAGTTAGAGCTATATACTATATAAGGATAAATCTACTATCTTTTAAAGAAGACCTTAGACTTAAGGGGTAAAGAGTTAGTCTTCTTAGGGTAATTATAATAGTAGAATTAACCCCCTTAGGAAAGATAATTCCTTATTCTAGAAGGAGATATTATAATTTCAGGTCTAATTATAGCTAATTGTTTATAGAAGGAAAAGTGGGTCTAAAGACTAATTATCTACANAATAATTATATAAATAAGAAGAACTTTATAGGATTTAATTAGAGGACTTATTAGCTATTATAATAGTAGAATTAGCCCCCTTAGGAAAAAAATAGTTCCTTACTCTAAAAGGAGATATTATAGTTTAAGATCTAGCTATAGTTAATTATCTATAGAAGGAAAAGTAGATCTAAAGACTAATTATCTATAGATAAATAAATAGGCCTAGACCAATTATCTATAAAAGGAAAAGTAGATCTAAAGACTAAACTATAATCTAAGCTATAATAGGAGATTATAAATTAAGTATAAAAAGCCCTTACTTTTTATAGTTTTTAAGGAAGAAGAGAATAGAGAATAATAATAATAAGAAGATACTAAGAAGGCGAATTAATAAGATAATATATATTAATTATAATCTGTTATTATCTAATAACTATTAATTAATTAATTCTATAGATATTATTAATTAGCTTATATGTTCTCTTACTAATTGGCCTAAGGCTAATTAGCCTTCTTCTTACCTTTCCCTTATATTTATTTTATTATAAATAAATAATTCACTTCTATCGATTTTCCCCTTTTTATTAGCCTAGCTATTAGTATTAATTATAGTATTATAGCTAGTGCCCTCTTACTCTCTCTCTTTCTTTTACCTCTTAACTGATCTCTTAGGGCTAGGTCTATCTTTTGCCGAGGAGCTATATCTTTCTCCTATAATATATAATTTAACCTAGAGATATTCTAATATAAAAAGAGAAGCTTAAGCTAATTAAGGACTAACTAGTACTTAAAAATATTAAGGATATATAAAAGTTCTAAGGGTTTTTTAACTACTATTAATACTTTATTAAGGATTTTACTAAGATTATAATATTACTTAATAAACTTATTAGAAAAGATAAAGAGTTTAAATAGAATAATAATATATAGAATGTATTTAATTAGATCTAAGAGCTATTACTTAAAGAACTAATACTAATTATATTTAACCTAGAGAAACTAGTTATATTAGAAACTAACTCCTTAGACTTTATATTAAGAGCTATTATTAATTATAAAGTTAAATAGGGAAAAAGGAAACGAATTATATTCTACTCTAAGAAATTCTATAGAGTAGAACTAAACTATTTAATCTATAATAAGGAATTCCTAATAATTATTAACACTTTTAAAGAATTTAAGCTATACCTAATAGATAATAAATATAAGATGAAAATCTATACTAATTATAAGCATATTATATACTTTATAATAACCTAGAAACTTACTAGATATTAAATAAGATATAATAAATACCTAGTAGAATTTAATTATAAAATCTTATATTATAAAGGGATAGAGAATAATAGGGTAAATATACTTAGCTAATAACTAGATTATAATAATAGCCTACTAAAGGCTAAAGGATAACTCTTTAAGGAAGAAGATAAGAAACTTATCCTAATATAACTTAATTTAATTTTATATATTATTATATTAGAAGTAGATAACCTAGAGTTAATCTATATAAGGATTATAATTATAAATAGAGCTATAATACCCCTTAATATAAACCTATAGGATAAAGGTAAAACCTTTACCCTAAGACCTAATAACTTAATTAGATATTAAGAAAAAATCTAAGTACTAAGGGAATTATAAGAAGTACTTATTAAAGAGATCTATAGAGGAAAGATAAATAAATACTAAGTAATCTAATAAATATTTAAGTAAATCTAATAATCCTATAATTACCTTAGGCTTAAGTAAGATATTATTAAATTCATTAATAATTATAACCTTTATAAGAAAAGCAAGGTAAGTTAATATAAACTATATAGAGAACTAAAACCTGTACTAATACTAGCTAAACCTTAGGAATTAATAGTAATAGACTTTATTATAAAGCTTCTACTATCTAAGGACCCTATAATAGGCTATAAGAATAATAATATCCTAGTAATTATTAATAAGCTTATAAAGTTCATATACTTTATTAGATATTAGGAAGCTATAAATATAAAAACCCTAATAGCTATATTCTTATAATATATTATAATAAACTAAGGATTACCTAAGGAAATTATTATTAATAGAGGAATAACCTTTGTCTTAAAGTTTTAATAAGGACTAATAGTATAATTAGGTATTAATTATAAACTTATAATAGCCTATTACCTATAAATAAATAGATAAATAGAGTAACTAAATTAAATCTTAGAATAATACTTATATTATTATATTAACTACTAATAGGATAATTAAATAGAATTATTATTAGTAGTATAACTAAGCTATAATAGCTTATTAATAGAATCTATTAAGATTATACCCTATTATACTAATATAGGCTATAAAGTAGACCTTAGATAAGAAGTATTATTAAGACTATTTAATAATAAGATTATATTAAAATTAAATAAAATTAGGAAACTTTATAAAGAAATATAATAAGAATTATAATTTATCTAATAAAAATAAGCAAAATACTATAATTAAAAAAGATTAAAGGGATTAATCTTTTAGGAGGAAGATATAATCTACTTACTATAAAAAAATATTATAATATAATAATTAAATAATAAATTAGATTTTAAAAAATTAAGATTATTTAAAATCCTAAAGAAAATCTTAAATATTAATTATAAATTATTACTTATACTAATAATAAGAATCTACCTAATATTTTATATCTTACTACTTAAAAAAGTACTAAAAAATATAGAAGAAATATAGGATATTATTATTATATTATTTATTAAAGGGGAATATATAGTAAAAGCTATCTTAGGAGAATATAAATATAAAAGAAAAATATAATATAAGATTAAATAAAAAAATTACCTAGATTTAGAAAATATATAAGAACCTATTAAATACTTATAGAATACTTATTAGAAGCTATAATAATATTAGAAGGATTAATAGAAGAAGAAAGGCTAAGCTAAGCCTAGTTAATTATACTAAAACCCCTAGTAGCCTGAATATCACCTACTATCTACTACCCCTTGAAGATAATAGGAACCCCTGCTACCCTATAATTAAATAATAAGTTACTCTTCTCCTTTACCTAAGTATAAACCTTGTGGATATGGTTTAAATAAGCTATAGTCTTATTTACTATAGCTATAGCTTGCTCCTCTTTCTCCCCTAAAGACTTATACTAATCTAATAAATAATTTATTAATAAAAGAATTAGGAAGAATAGAAATAATATATAAAAAAAATTAAAAACTTATAATATAGAATAACTAATATCCTATTATATAAATAATTATAATTAATATACTTATTATAATAGTTATAATTAGGTAAAAATAGATAAGGTTTTTTATAAGAATAATAATAAGAATAAGGTATATTAGTAGATTCCCTAAAAATAATAATAAATTAAGCTAGAGATTTATATTTAAGAATCTTATATAATTTTAATTTCTTAATATAATCTAATATAATATTAGAATATAATAAATAAGAAGAAGAAATAAAGATAATATAAGAATATAATAATTAAGGAGGATTAACCTTTTATATTAGGCCTTAGGATATAACCTTATAAAAGAGAAGATTATATTATAATTATAATAAGCTAATATACTTAGCTATATAGACTAATTATAAACTAATATAAGAAGAATAATAATAGATAGAAAATAAATATATATTACCCTATATAAGTAAAATTAGAACTAATTAATAAGAAGAGGATTATTATTAAGAATAATCCTCAGATTATTTCCTAGGGTGATCCTATATTGGATTATAATCTATAGTGATCCTAGGATTATCTAAGGATATAATCCCTAAGTAAAGTAATACTTATATAAAGTAAGAAGAATTCCTCTCTAGAATTCTTTAGCTTTTAATATAATTTAATTATATCTTCTTATTCTAGCTCCTTGATTATAATTAATTAGTAATATAGTACCTAGTATACCCCTAATCTATTTAAAATAAAGCCCTATACTTAAACCTGAATATAAACCCTTGAGGTTGAACTTTATCTTTAAAGGAATACCCTACTCTTAACCTAACCTATTATCCTAATCCGGTAAGACCTGATTAGAGATGTTATATAAATATATTAATAAATAGCTTTTATTATTATAATAGGTATTAATAACTAATAAATAGGCTCTATTAATAAGATATAACTTAAGGAGTTATATTTAAGGGTTTTATTAGTTTTTTTATTTTATTATATCTTATATTAGTTAGTAGGATTAGTTTATANTAGAGGAAAGATAAATAAATACTAAGTAATCTAATAAATATTTAAGTAAATCTAATAATCCTATAATTACCTTAGGCTTAAATAAGATATTATTAAATTTATTAATAATTATAACCTTTATAAGAAAAGCAAGGCAAGTTAATATAAGCTATATAAAGAATTAAAACCTATATTAATACTAGTTAAACCTATTAGGGCTATATATATAGGCGCTATAATAACTAGTTAGATACGCTAAAGCGGCTAGGCTAGGTCCTATTAATAATATATATACGGGCTTAATATAGTGGTATAGGGTACTATAACCGTAGTTTCAGCGGTCATAGGTTGGTCTTTTGGCCACTTGATCTAGCAGCACACACCCCTGCAGCTTCTTATAAGTATGACCGCTGAAACTAGGTCTTCTGGTCCCAATAGGGCAATTGATCGGAAGGTCGTTGGTTCAATTCCGACCGGGCGCAATTGCATGCGGAACCTACGTTGGGCTCACAGTACAGGCTGGGGGCCAACATCACTAGAAGCTATCCCTTGAGGCGCTGTAGTCGGGGCCTTCCATTACTAGGGGCCTGAGGTCAGGCCCTAGTAGAAGGGGGGATAGTTATTAGGGCTATATATATAGGCGCTATAATAACTAGCTAGATGCGCTGAAGCGGCTAGGCTAGGTCTTATTAGCAATATATATAGGGGCTTAATATAGTAGTATAGGGTGCTATAATAATAGTTTTAGCGGTTATAGGTTGGTCTTTTAACTACTTAGTCTAATAGTATATACCCCTATAGCTTCTTATAAAACCTTAGGAATTAATAGTAATAGACTTTATTATAAAG
>LDEE01000106.1:7179-21467 GCA_001021365.1 Stachybotrys chartarum
CCAGCAGGCAGGTTCTATTAACAAGACGTAGCTCAAGGAGCTACGTTTAGGGGTTCTGTTGGTTTCCGCGTTTTATTGCATCTTATGTTAGTCGGCAGGATCGGTCTGCAGAAGGATAAGTGGGTCTCGCTGTCACGGTTCGGCTAGGACAGTAGGTGGACGGGCAATGCATCGGCGGGCAGGTTCTATTGCTACGGTAGGCACTGGCAACCAGCAGGCAGGTTCTATTAACAAGATGTAGCTCCTTGAGCTACGATTAGGGTTCTATTAGTTTCCGCGTTTTATTGCGTCTTGTGTTAGTCAGCGCGATCGGTCTGCAGAACGATAAGTAGGTCTCGCGACCTCTCCGCGGTCCAAGCTATGATACAGTGGGGTTGTTAGGATGCATTGTGCCTTGGAGTGATTATAAGCGTACTGGTGGGGCAGATCTTTTTTGGCCAATCAAAGTGCTAAAAAAGTCATGCGTCCGTAAGCTCATGCGTCCGTAGTAAAAGTGTCATGCGTCCCTATCAATTCCCTAGAAAATGTATCCCGGGAGCTGTCCCTAGAGCGGTCGGCTGAGCGAAACTCGAGGGTGTGTCATTTTCAAGGCCATTGGTTGATTCTGGCCCTGGGGATAAGACAGTTCCGCTATTATGTCTGCTCAAGGGAATCGTTATGGTGGTGTATGTCCCGATGTTGCTGCTTCCCAGGAGTAATTCCGTAGATATGATCGGATCACCAACTATGTTGGGCAAAACATCAAGTGGTAACCCTATCTCTACATTAGCTGGAACAGCATCACTTCTAGGGAGACTTGACTGAGCCACGAGGTTGTCGACACCTGTGAGGCCGGAGGTTTGAGTTGCAGCAGTAAGTAGCGTAGTCCCAAAGGTGCTACTTGCCGTTGTGGAGGGACTGCTACTGTCAATGGTCAGAAGCATTGCAGAATCAACAACAGCTACCGGCATTGGAGAATCCAAGTTATCCAAGACTGGGACATCTCTTGGGAATCGAACAGCATAGCCAGAAATGAGAGGAATTGAACTTGCTGCACAGATAGCTAAGGCGGTGAATTTTCGATGCAATCTCATTGTTGAGGGTAAGAACGAAAACACAAGAACTAGGCAAAACGAAAAAAAACGAATATTTAAAGAAGAAATAACTTATAAAACCACCCTACGATTATAGAGTATATACAGGAATGCGTTATTTAAATAATTGAATGTGGTGCAGCCATACAAAGTTTATGAACCAACACTCCAGTGATTGAGCTGCTGGATGACTTCTACCCTCGCTTACCTCCATGATCAGAAATAACCTATTAATGGGGCTGTTGGTGCCATCCAATGATTATATGATTGCAAGTACTTATTCAAAATCCTTTTAGACTTTTCTGTAGGATCACGGCAAGCGGCAAAGAAGTCTTCTCTCTATTAATGTGCATTTTGGTAAATCATCATGCCTAGCAAACCATGTATAAGCGCGTAATCCTTGCTGAAATCCGTGTGCTACATGATGCAACTCGATTGGGGGTTTCATATCAACCAACAGCTGCCATCAGGGCAATGATCCCTGGGTACCTACCAATATCTATTTCGGATTTTGAAATTGATCGATATCCTTATAAATGCTTAGTCCCAAAGTATCATAAACCAGAATATCATCAAAGACCTAAAATCACACATAGAACAGATAACCTATACATAAGCAGGTGATGCTTTACTGACATAGGTCTGCTGTGATTGCAAATATGCTTTTAGGAGGCCCAATGACTGCAGTATGTAAAAAGCAATAATTTGATTTCAAATTTTGTTTTGGTCAACTATTGAGAATAATTCATCAAATTCAACTTCGCTAGTTCAGTTACTCTAAGACCAACACAGCCATCAAATTCACGGCTTATGGGGAATTCAAGACTAGGTATAATCTGAAAAACCTCGGATGCTCTAGAGGCAAAGGTCAGTCTCAAGCTCCCCCCTACTATCTTGTCCCCAGATATAGTCCTTCACAACTTGTAGGGGAAAATGGATCCTCGGACATCTTCGAGGAGGGTAAGAGCCAAACAAAACCTCCTCTAAGTGCTCTTGGTAATGGTCAAAAAGAGGCAGATACCCGAAAGGGCAGCCAAATGAACGAGAACCCGCTATGTGCAATCGACCTATGCTAATTTGAGGATAAAAGCGTGCCCAGAGAGTGTTCAATTGAGCATCGCAAGCCCTTTGAAGCAGATTCCTCTGGCTGCCCCAATAAGCCAAGCCCGTCCACATCCTTTCCTCGCCTATACGGACGTGGATGCGTAGCACCTCCTGCACCCACAGTAGTTGTCGTAATGGTAAAGTCTCTAGCAGGTTTTGCCCGTTCGGCTCCAAGAGGGCTGCAGCGAAATAGTAGGCAAATTCGAAGCGACGTCTCTCGGTCCTAGACAAATAAGGTGGTCGATTAGGATTGCCCCATAGACGAAGGCACACATCTGCGCCGTACGCTGATCTTTGTTTAATTACTTGCTAAGAAGCGGTCTGCCGTAGTGTACTCACCTGTCACGCACTTCATTTCCTTTTTGTTAAACCACTCGATGACCTTCTCTAATCTATGGGCATTGCGAACCAAACGAAGAACATGATGGGGCTTCATGAAGGCAGTGCGCGCGACACCCAGAGGTTGATTCTCCTGGGCCAGCAAAAGTGTCCAAGCCACATCTTCACNCCAAACGAAGAACATGATGGGGCTTCATGAAGGCAGTGCGCGCGACACCCAGAGGTTGATTCTCCTGGGCCAGCAAAAGTGTCCAAGCCACATCTTCACATTCGATAGAGTGCTTTATCGCTAAGCGAGACATATCATATGCATTGCCTTGGAAAGCAGCTCGGACCCGTGTGCAGACAGCGACAAACGCCAGTACATCATCGAGTGATGTCAGGTTGCTGGCCACTGCAACAAGCAACTCATGTGGGAGTCCAGTTAATGATGCGGCGGCGTCATCTAGAGGCGAATCCGGCTGTGCCATGGTTGAGCGGAAGATGGTATTGATGAGAGAAAGATTGCGCCCGGAGAAGGAAGGAGGGGCTCCATCCTTTTGTCCTTGTTAATTTGGTTGCTGCCATGGCTGGTGATAGGTTGACTAATTTAGTAATCTTATGAAAACCGAATGCGGTTGGTTGTATGCAAGAGGCGTAGCACTGTGCTTACTCATTGTTGGTTGTGTGTCCGTGAACTTCTGGTTGGCTGAACGCGAAGCATTCTATCGCCTCCCCTACCCAGAACGTACTTTCCGGAGATTTCAGGAGGGCAATTGAGGCGAGACGGAGCAGGTTCAGACATAGCCAAGATAACTACGAAAGCCTATATTTGGCATTGGCATTGGCATTGGCATTGAGTGCGATGTTGGTGTTGATTGAATATCTATATTATGCTCACTGCACCACGTAGCTGTAGACGCATTAGCATCATCTTCACACAACCATTCTTTGTCCAGAAACCATGTACAACCCAGCCTTTCTTTTTTTCCTCATCGCCCTTCATTCGGGGCTTCTCTCCGGTGTCTCTGGTGCTCCTGCACCTGCACCTACCGAAAGCCCGGAGAACCCGTTCACGGATCCGGCTACTCCAGAATCAGATTCACACTCTGTACAATCCTGGGAACGCTGGACCAACTCGTTTCCAGGCTCCGATACATCCGACCCTAACCCCCTTGGGCCAAAGGCGCCGGGTTTTGGAGTGGAATTTGAGTCAAGTGCAGTGCTATTCCAGTACATCGAGAACTCACAGGGTACATACGATGGTTATAATAATCGAAAAGGGACGCCGATTGATGGTGGGATCGGTTTTAACAACAGTAAGTCGTATCGCATCCCAGCTGGCACCGGGCGTCGGGTCTTTTACTCCGTTGAGTCGCCTGGGTGAGCTAATGGAAATCTTATATAGAATGGATGTTCACCGGCGACACAACAATGAATGATTGGGACGGCAGAAGAGGGTCTCTCACCGGCGAATTCATCATAAGCGGCAAAGACGTGATGCTAGGCGCAGGTATGGCGGCGCTCGCCGCAAGGGAGATGACAGCACACTGGGTAAGACCGCTCCTAGCTATGTTAATACTGGAAATCTGATGATGAGCAGAAAGAGAAGAAGTACTGGACAAAGTCTGGCCAAACGGTACAGATCGTAGGTGATCCACAGAACCCGTCACCAGAGATGGACGACTGGAGCGTGCTCGTGGCTCCAGAAAACCCTCTATGGGGCGCGCAGGTCACTGTTGCTATGCCTTTGGCCGCAATTGATCATCTATTCGAACTGTCCAAGACTTTTGGTTCCAGCCACAAGTTATTATCAGCTCATGGCTTAAAGAGAAGTAGAATGGTCTGGGTATCAGAAGCGTTCTTCGAGAATTTTCCGGCAATGTTTCCGGAGGGCAATCGCTTGGATAAGACCGATAGGGAACTCCGTGGCTTCTTATCGCTATTACTAAGTTATGCCAAGAATGCCCATGCCACACGACCCAACGAAAGTGCAAAAACGTTGACCCCAATTATGGTATGTACGCAAAAATTCAAAATCTCGAATGCGACCGATGACTAACATATCTTTTGTTATGAAGCCTCGAACTAGTCTCAATTCTGTGTACGAGAAAATCAATGAGAAGCTTAATGGTGCCGACCTCTTAAAAGTACTTGAGCATCTTGCCTGTTATAAGTGGGTGGAGGTTGCGGAAGGCGACAGTACCAAGTTTGTGGTGGAGTAAGTTGCCTTACCTAGCCGATCATAAACGAGGTTCCCCTTGTCGACCAATGCTAAGCCCTCTGTGCAGACTCGATAGTGACTGGTGTGATGGCACAACGCCCAAGGAGAATTGGATAAGAACTCAAGAGTTCAAGACGGACCCCGAGGACCCATTGACGGTCGAGGACTGGCTCAGAAACATGAGCAATGGGTGTACGGACCTGCTTGCAATGGCGGACGTGGTAGATGTCGGTCAGATTGGAGCTTTTGGAGATAAGTTTGAATGGGTTTTCGCTACCCAAGAGGAGGCGCCCTTATTCGAATTCCGCGATCTTGATGGACCATTTACCGAGAGTTTTGAGTCATGGGTTGTTGAAGCCGAAGAAGCTGTTTTGGAATTGCATGAAATATATAAAAAGGGTTAAGAACGCTGTTCGTTGAGGAGAGAAGTAGGGAAGGGCAGGAGAACGATGTATGGATCAGTAAAGGGGTTTTATTGGGATAAAATGATTATATTTCTTATGAACCTAGTGTCTTATTTCTTTATTTTTCTCAAGGGGTTATTCCTCTACTTAGTTTAATTATATGGTTTATAAGGTCTTTATCTCTATATATAAGACCGCTAGTTCTTTATACACAGGAACTAAAGCCATCTTAGAATAATATTGGGTTAGTTTCCTTTTTTTTCTTCCCTTTTTTCCTTCCAAGGTTATTCATACCTCTCTAATGAGGGAGTGGTGCATCCGCCTCGTTTCTTATCCCCCGCCCATCTCACAGTCCGGCATTTCATGCTACCCACTCGCGTGCTTACTTACTGGTCCCATCTTACGGAGCGAATGGAGATGCGGAGGCATATTAGACTCATTTCTGTCAAGTCCCCCCAATACGAGTTTTTGCTCGTTTACCAACCAGATGCTCTTCCCCATAGTTGAGTTGCGGTATGCCAGCATGCCTAGAGGAAGGAATCCCTGCACCGAGTGTAGAGGTTGGTCCCTGTTCGTTGTCCAGTCCATGACTTGCAGAGCTGATCCGTTAATCTTCAGAAAAGCATCTCAAGTGTTGGTGTGCCTGATATATCAACATCGTTTCCCGCGCTGAGACGTTCCAATGCAACGATGACAGCGACCCTTACCGGAGGTGTCATGCCGGGGCTTAAAATGTCTCAGCCAGGGCAGAACTCGACCCTTCAAGCACAGTTCGAGTGCTAGATGTTGCGACAAATTCTCTAACTCCCAGTAATGGGTCTTACGCCAGGCTCGACAATGTAAGCTTATTGAGGAAGCAATCAACCATCTAATGTTCCTTAGAACCATGGCCTTCGGAAACGCACGCTCAATGCTTGCAACTGAATCCGGGACCGACAACCCAGATGTGGCAACCCGAATCAGGTACTATGATATAGGCCAAAATAGATCACTGTTTAGCCATAGTTCTCGATACGGATACAAGATATGCTTTAGAGTGAAAAAGAAGTTAATACTATGGAAGCCTTCAATGAAAATGAATTCGTGGCGAGTAACCTGGAGGGGCCAGAGTGAGGTAGCTAACTGAATTGATTGGAAGCGAGTGATGGTTGCAATCCAGATTCATTATGCTGAAATATAGTACATAAGGCGTGCTCTTTCTTAGGTTTCCAACTAAAAATACACTCGACGTACGCACTGTTCTACAGGGCAACATGGCTACCCAATCACAATGGGACGAAATGAACATTGCTCCAGTCGACGTCTACAAGGATATAGCCAGCCGAAGCAATTGATGGCTTGCCGAGGGAGTTCTAGCAGCCAATGCTAGTGCAATCTGCTATCCACCTCCTATTGAGCTGGCAAAGGTGTATGCTCTCGAAAGCCTCAATTATAGACAGGGATAGTCAGCCACTCTACCAGGAGCACGGGGGAGATCTGCGGACGATTATTTCGGTCAGTAGCAACTGTACAAGCCCATTGCTGGAAGCACCACGGATGAATCAACGATCGAGGCCATGGCAGTATGGCGGGTTATGCACCAGCAGGTGGTTTAGATGATGCATGGGTCAAAGGCATACCGTGCCAGCGGCTAGGCCAGACAGATATCATTTAAAGTACATATATAAGCTAGACCATAGAAGACTCTCCAACACCAATTAATTTTTCCTTCTTTTCCTTCTTTTCTAATTTATAAGTAGTACTTGCAGGGATTCGACTAATTAAAGTTGGTCGAGTTGTTTGTGCAAGCCGGATGTAGAGGCTCAGGCTGAGGATGAGGGTGCCGTCGGCATAGGTGACGCCGAGCGCAAAAGGCATCCCAGACGCAGGGGCGGCCATAGCGCCAGGCATGTTTGAATGACAAGCAGATCACCAGGAGAGTCACCGACGGTATGTGGAATAAGCAAGGGATATATACTTACCCAACAGCAGGGGCGGCAGCAGCAGCAACAGCAATATCAGCAGCCGGGGTGTAGATAGAATTCGACAGAAAGGAAGGAAATAAGAGAGATAGGAATGTTAGTTATCCAAGGAAAGCGATTTTTTTTACAAAAAATATTACGCAACCAAAGGCGTTGTGCACATACATGGCGTAGCATGGTAAAGAGGTCATTGTGGGTATGGCGCACGGGCGCGCATACCCATCGGCCGGAACCCGGAAAAGCGATACTAAGAGCCGACCAGAGGATAGCACATCACGGTCTGCAGAAGGATAAGTGGGGCGAAATCGGCAGGGACCACGAGGACAAAGACTACCAGCTAGCCGGTTCACAGATACCACAAGATCAGGGGATGGAGGACCAATTTCACGGCCATGCAAGGATCTGAGGATAAGCCTCAATCCGGGACAATAGATCAACCATAAACCGGTCATGTGATCCACGCGACATAGGAGTAATGGCCCTAAAAACAGGAGGAAAGGAAGGGAGGTCTGCAGAAGGATAAGTGGGTCCCTCCGATCTTTGCTGACTAGAGGTTGCGGCGTGCAACTGGGCTAGGAGGAATGGGGGCCCCACCGGATAAAGACGGGACTCCCAACCAATCAAGAACAGAGTCGAACGAAGACGATCCGACACGGCTCGACGGAGTCGAACAGAGTTGACTCGACAGTATTCGAGAAGGGAAGGCACTACACGAGTATATAGCTAGGAAGAATTCCCTTATGGAATTCTTTTGTTTCAACACAATTCAATCACGCTTTCTTATCCTAGCTCCTCGATCGCAACCGATTGGTAACACTGAGCATCCAGTGCAAACCCAACCGCTCAAGGTGAAACCCTGTACTCAAACCTGAACATAAACCCTAGAGGTTGAACTTCATCTTTGAAGGAACACCCCACCTCTCGACCCCACCTGTTATCTTGATCTGATAAGACCTGGTCGGGAACGTTACACTGCAGGATAAGCTCGGCAAAGGCACGCAGCTGGATCTTCGTTGGGGCTCTGCTAGCTTTTCCTCGGCTTAAGTCCAGTTGACTAGCGACTTCTCTTTTATTTGAGATAAACTTTGAGTCTGTAGCTTGGCTGCTCGTCGAGAAACGCGGCCGCGTAGCCTATCACGTAGGGACCCGGGACTCGAATGCGCCGTGCCGGATTGAGCCCCCGCCCCGTACGAATTCGATAGAATCTTCTACATGAATCTCACGATCAGTTATTTGTCTATTTATATTCGAACGTTTGGGCTGAATCGGACTAGAACTGGGAAAATTGTGTGGAAGTGCCCTTTGTTGGGTGCGTGACTAGGTGGGGTAGGACAATAAGTACTGGCCGGATTAAGGTTTATCCTCGTATCCTTGTATAGACATGACACTCAGGCGGTGTAACTTTTCTTATCTGACATTTCCTCGGGCGACCTGCTATTTGGAAACTTTCTCTACGCTCTTACTGCATTGCCTCACTGCACTACAGCATGGAGAATACTACCGTCCTATGTACGACCTGCGGCGGCTCTGATGCCCGTTATTGCATCCAATGCCGCTCAGCAGCCTACTGCACTACTGAATGTCAGCAAACCGATTGGAGAACCCATCGGCTACTATGCCGCAGGTTCGCAGATGTCGCCAAGGATGATTTCTCTAGTCGTCCTTCCACGGAGCACTACCTGGCAATAACTTTCCCCATGGCAGACACGCGGCCAAAGCTTATCTGGGTAGGCTCGAGAAGGGATGAAAATGAGAAGGAGGACTACTTCCACCCAATCCTCGACCATCATTTGCATATCCCTGGGAATCAAAGTTACATAAATCGTGGTCTTCGACAGGTAACGGGAAACATTGTACGTGGGAGAGAACGCAATAAGAATACACTCGACATATGGTTCTTGGACCCAGACATTACACCATTCAACATTACCACCAACCAGACTATACATGGCACGCTGCCAACCCTCATCGCAGATACTTGGGGCGAGTTTATCTGGAAGGGTCCAATCGTTGCAGTAATGAAATGTGGGATCGGCTGGGATCCCCGTCGCCTAACAGACATAAACCTTACTGCATACCGGGATGCTATCGATTACTTGGGATTCTACATGGATACGATTGGGAGCATGATTGACCCCAACACTCAGACACATCAGGCCAAGTTTGTCTTGAAAGGCAAGGTACCTAAGGTTATGGGGGTTAGGATCAACTGCCTTCGCGATCAATTCGTCAGGGGCGAACCCGAGATGGTACAGGTTTCCGTCCCAGGCATGCATCCCCTCTTCAATCTCGAGAGTGACGACCCATGCGAAATTCCGTCTCTCCTTGACCGGGAACTGGTCGTGAAGGCATATGATAATGTAACGTCTTCTGGGACAGGGGATGATGATTTAAGAAATCCTCTTACCAAGCTTCTGCGTTTAAGTACGGCGACTAAGGATGGGAAATGGGTCTATGAGCGGCACTGGTGGGAAAGCCTCGGAAGCTTTCTTATCGCAGACCGGTTTCAGCGAGATATAGACATCGAGGAAGTTACTGCTCTATGCGATATAACTAAGGATGTGGCAGTTCCGTTTATGGCGAGCAATGATGCCTCAAGACCCAACGCTAGAGAGGAGCTTGAAAGACATATAAGGAAAGAAGGTGCTCGTAGGCTTCATGTGTAGGCAAAACAACTATTAAGTGTAGGAGGGGTGGGGCATCTGATAGGGAGAGGGATATTCTCGACGGACCAAAGGAATTCGCAGCGATTAAGGCAGCCGGGAAACAGGTGGAACGTCGACTGTAACTTAAGGGAGGCAACGATTTCCACTGCACCCACACATCCAAGCTAGGCCAAGAATCACGGGAGGAAAAGATCGGTTAGGTCAGGGCGAGTACGTCAGTACATCGGTTTAGAGCCAAAGCGAGATTTAAATCACGAAATGGCGATTAGGGTGACTCATGCCTTATTTACATACAGCTTCGAAAGAGCTGCAGAAAAGGGGTGCGGGGATATAAACTACCCCGCCAAATGTCATGTGCCCACAATCCCACGTAGAGTCAGCCACCACCAAACCGGCAGCCCCACAAAGTTATCCCGGACGGGGCCCTCCATGGGTGAAATGGGGAAAGGGGCAGCCGTAGCAATAGCAACTACACCTATATAGGCAAACGTACAATACACTGAGTGCAAAGACGAGCTCCAGAAGCCGATCGGATGCAGGGGAAGTAACAGTATCGTAGCATGCTGTTTCTTGTATAGAGTCGTTAAGCTCATCATCCGTATGATCCTCCTCATCATTATCGTCATCAGTGTATTCGTCGTCGTTACTGCCCTCTGCCTCTGTCTTTTCTCCCTCTCTATCTTCATCTTCTTTCTGATACTCATCACCAGCTGCATCATCCTCGCTGCCGTATCCGTCTGGGCCACTATCTCTGCTCTCAGAGTGGCCCTGAATTGGGGGGGAAAGGGCTCGGTCTTGCGCAGTAGGCCCATCCCATAGTGAATCTCTCCAGATATCATCAAGAATACGGGCCTGCCTTTACTTGAGATCTATGCTGATCCGTCCCTTCTGGCCATGTAGAGTAAGCAGGTAGAGGCGTATGGCAAACACAAGCGCGCGCTTCCACACCCAGCGATATTTCTTGGTGGTAGAATCATGACAGATAAGAGAGAAGGGCTTAGGATAGCTGCTCCGCGGTCGGGTGCTCTTGAGCTAACAGAGAATGTTGCGGCTCGTGTGGCGTACTGTCTCCTCACACCGACCTAGGACTGCATCGATAGCTGAAGAATACCAGTAATCTTTCCTTCATCCTCAGGCATGTTGATTTCAACCGTACTAGGATTAGCCATGCCATCAACTGGCCATCGGATTCCATGTTGCCAGGAGCGCCTGGAAGGTAGGGCCGATAGGACCATCAAGAGTCTACGGTCATCGGCCTTGTGGGTCTTATCCTATCCCGTCCTCTCGATCCATACGCGCTGCTCTGCGAATGAAATCGAGGAAGCAGCCGGAGGGTTGCTACTATTATCATAGTACTGTAGGGCATCGTGGACCTCATTCGCTTCGCGGAGGAAGACTTGACGGACATGGCGATCGACCGGCTCTACAAAACGTCTGACTGTAGCAACCGCGGCGGGCAGTATGGACATGTCCGGTTCTGGCGATCGTTGGAAGCTTCCATCCCGGCTAGCAAGCCAGTATCTGCAGTTCGGCCCTCTGGCCCAGGTCTGTAGGTAGATGGGCTGGAAGAAGTCATTGGTGCTTGCCTGGTGCCTGATCATGGAGGGCATATCTCTTATTGAATAAGAAAGAGCTGACTTATCCGATGGATGTCTTCGCATGCTAGGAAGATGAATTGTTCGAAAGTCGCAATGGAGACAGGCGAACCCTTTGTACATCTGGAGCTTGGGATGCTCCGGCGAGCCGTCCTTGGGAGGGGCTGCAGAGTTAGGATTGCCAAGATCAAGATGGCGAAGCAAACGTGTTACGCCTATCCTCGAGGCGGCTGGGATGTCATGCTTATCGCGGAGATGGGATGTTACTTGGGCTTTCTTGATGCAGAGGCTGTATTGGCAGTTGGCAGAAGTGCAGAAAAGAAGCTCGGCAGAAGGGTCAACCCAGAGGCCTAGGCAGGCAAGAAAGCTTTCTTCTGCTGTAGTTGGCTTCATTGTGATTGTGATTGTACATAAGGGGGAAAGTCTAGATGGAAAGAAGAGAGTAGTAAAGCTAGTAATAGGATGGAGAGCGATGGGAGTAGAGTGGTCTGTTCTGTATTAATTATAGAGTATTGATAGGGGCACCGTACGGATTGATAGGGGCACCGTAACAAGGGCCCCTTGTCTAGGCTAGCCAGTTTTCCCCACCTAATCCATATATAAACCTATGGAAATCCAAGACAAGCCTAATACGAACTCTTACCTTANGCCCTTGTTACGGTGCCCCTATCAAAAAACACCCTTGCTACGGTGCCCCTATCAAAAAACGGTGCCCCTATCAATCCGTACGGTGCCCCTATCAATACTCTATCAAATTATTAAGAGAGGGAGCGGTTGATCCTCAGGACCAGCTAATAAAAAAAATTTGTGCTGATATGGGGTCTAAACCCCTGGATGATGTGGTTATACGATGGATTGAGCTAGCAGCAAGAATCTGGCTTACAGTTAACGTGGACACATTTGACTTTGCGCCGGCTAGTCATACTAGCCCCCCCTCGCCAAGGGCGAGCTGGACCGCTAGAGACATGTCCATTCAGACACTGCTTCAGAAGCATTTCTACATCTCGTCAAACAAGAACAGCATTACCGACCAAAAAATTCCCTCAAGTCTGACCATTCCCACGCTTCATGCAAAGTCCAAGATCTATGTCCGTTGGACGAATAATCTATTGGATCATCTCTCTATAACAGAGGAGAAAGGCAAGCATACAATTGTCTTTTATGAACATCTCATCTGTCTGTTGAACCATCAGCAACACCCGAGCCAATGCGCGATTCCACAGGCAATCATCCAAGAAGCCATTGACACTTTTATTCTTCTCTTTCCAACAACCGTTAGAGAGATGGACGCTACCAAACGCTTTCTTCAAGGGCGAGGCCGAGATTTCTTCAAGAGGATGGAGACAAGCAATTCTCGATAGTGAGAGGCAAAATTTCGAGCAGGTCATTTCGATTTGGGTTGGTACTGTTGCTACAATATTGACTGTTGTGGCTTTGGGGTTTGGCATATTGTCAACCGTGTTAGCATTCCAAGCCAATCGGTTGGCTGCTGAAGCCAACGTGCTTGCGCGTGAATCACTTATACTAGGACGCGAAGCTAACGAACTGGCAAGACGTGCGTTCGAGCTTGACTTGCGTCAGACATGTCTTGACTCCCCTAACATGACAGAGAGCCTTGCTGAGTTCTGTGGCTAAACGTCTAAAGCCTTTAGCTGTCATTGAGAGTGCGTCGGGAAGAATTGAGATAGCAGAAGAGAAGTTTTCCGGGGAAGAAATACCATCTCAATACCAAACAAGGGCTATCAAGTCTCAGCAGAGAAGCGCGCCTCTAAAGAAGCAGAGATGATAATTCGGGGCATTCAAGAGGGACTGGCAAACCATGAGATGGCCACTGCAGGAAGGATCACTGCCAGTCATCGCGAAGTCGTTCAAAGTGTTTTGAGCGGATTCGGCGAAGAAGATGTTCGCCTTAGCAGGGCGAATATTGAAGAGCAGGCCGCCGTGGAACGAATACATGGTAATGACGCGTCAAGAACCGCAGAAGCACGTATCAATGGCATCACCGTTCACTCTGCTTGCAATTTCTCTAAGGATACAGAACGAATGGATACAAAGAAGGTCGATGAAGAGAATGGTATGGCAGCCTCCAATCCGTCTAGCCGGTACATCAATGGTCCCTGGCGAACAAATTGGCTAGAGAAGCTTCTTCTAATCGTCTATGAGTCAGCATGCTTTGAGCTCGAACTTTTTTTCTGGTTCATGAGCAACTGTGCAAACTCCGCGGTTCCACCCAAGATTTCGGAGGGATCCCCTTCGTGTGCTTCTGTGAGTAAATTCACCCACCTACTGTCACGGCCATGACAGGCTGACATACTCAGACGCGCGGAATAACTATGGGCCGAAGTGGGTACAACACGCCGCGGGCATACACCGGGGTATCACGAGATTGTACGGAAGGAGGCGCTCCCCCGTACCTGATACGAGAGGACCCTCCCGGATCAGGGATACTCTGGCTGAAGAAAGACCTCGCACCTTTGCTCAGCGAAAGTAAGGACCACGACAAGAATGGGAAGTTCGCTGCGGGCAACACAGCCTGCCCCCCCCAGGAAAAGCGGAACCAACCAATAGGAAGGGGATCACCACTACCGGTGATCCTAGGATCACCGCCAAGAGTGATCCCGCAACGGATCACGACCTGCAACGATCCCAGGCTCACCACGGAACGTGAGCCCCAAGTAAGATAGTAAGCTATATAAGTAGGAAGAATTCCCTGATGGAATTCTTTAGCTTTCAACACAATTCAATCACGCTTTCTTGTTCCAGCTCCTCGATCGCAACCGATTGGTAACGCCGGCACCCAGTGCACCACAACTGCTTAAGCTAAAGCCCTGTACTCAAACCTGAACATAAACCCTCGAGGTTGAACTTCATCTTTGAAGGAACACCCCACTCTCGACCCAACCCGTTACCCTAATCCGGTAAGACCTGGTCGGGAACGTTACA